>JAEIGO010000646.1:3842500-4141321 GCA_018903765.1 Drosophila aff. chauvacae BK-2020 | reverse complement strand
TTTTGAAAAAAATGTAAGGGTAACATCATTAAAATTTTCTAAAAAATCTGAGAAAATCAAAATTTAAATCAAATTTTAATTGCAGGATTGTTCTCCGTTTTAATCTGAGAAGAAAAACGAAACCAGACTCAAATCGGTTGAGTTTAAGCCAAATTACGAGCAAAAAACCATAGAAAGTTGTCCGCAATTTGTTAAGACAAAAGACACATTTTTTAAAAAAAAAAATGTAAGGGGTAACTTTTTATCATCAAAAATTTCAAAATCGGAGAAAAAATCAAAATTTAAATCAAATTTTAAGTGCAGGATTGTTCTCCGTTTTTATCTGAGAAGAAAAACGAAACCAGACTCAAATCGGTTGAGTTTAAGCCAAGTTACGACCAAAAAACCATAGAAGTTGTCCGCAATTTTTAAGCCAAATGAGACCCATTTTTAGAAAAATGTAAGGGGGTAACATCTTTAAAATTTTCAAAAATCGGAGAAAAATCAAAATTTAAATCAAATTTTAAATGCCAGATTGTTCTCCGTTTAAAACTGAGAAGAAAAACGAAACCAGACTCAAATCGGTTGAGTTTAAGCCCGTTGCGACCAAAAACCAAAGAAGTTGTCCGCGATTTGTAAAAAATGAGACCCATTTTTTGAAAAAAAAGGTAGGGTAACATCATCAAAAATTTCAAAAATCTGAGAAAAAATCAAAATTTAAATCAAATTTTAAATGCAGGATTGTTCTCCGTTTAAATCTGAGAAGAAAAAACGAAACCAGACTCAAATCGGTTGAGTTTAAGCCAAGTTACGACCAAAAAACCATAGAAGTTGTCCCGCGATTTTTAAGCCAAAAAATGCGACACACATTTTTTGAAAAAAAATGTAAGAGGGTTACATCATTAAAATTTTCCAAAAATCAGAAAAAATCAAAATTTAAATCAAATTTAAAATGCGAAATTGTTCTCCGTTAAAACTGAAGAAAAAACGAAACCAGACTCAAATCGGTTGGTTTAAGCCAAGATTACGAGCAAAAAACCATAAAAGTTATGCAATTTTTAAGCCAAAAATGAGACCCATTTTGAAAAGAAAAAAAATGTAAGGGTAACATCTTCAAAAATTTCAAAAAATCTGAAAAAAAAATCCAAATTTAAATCAAATTTTAAATGCAGAATTGTTCTCCGTTAAAAATGAGAAGAAAAAACGAAACCAGACTCAAATCGGTTGAGTTTAAGCCAAGGTTACGACCAAAAAACCATAGAAGTTGTCCGCGATTTTTAAGCCAAATGCGACACATTTTTTTTGAAAAAATGTAAGGGGTAACATCATTAAAATTTTCAAAAATCAGGGAGAAAAATCAAAATTTAAATCAAATTTTAATTGCAGATTGTTCTCCGTTTTAATCTGAGAAGAAAAACGGAAACCAGACTCAAATCGGTTGAGTTTAAAAAAAAAACAAGTAACGCCAAGGCAAAAACAAGAAGTTGTCCGAATTTTGTAAGCCAAAAATGCGACACATTTTTTTTGAAAAAAAATGTAAGGGTAACATCATCAAAAATTTCAAAAATCTGAGAAAAAATCAAAATTTAAATCAAATTTTAATTGCAGGATTGTTCTCCGTTTTAATCTGAGAAGAAAAAAACGAAACCAGACTCAAATCGGTTGAGTTTAAGCCAAATTACGACCAAAAAACCATAGAAGTTGTCCGCGATTTTAAGCCAATGCGACACATTTTTGAAAAAAAATGTAAGGGGTTGCATCATTAAAATTTTCAAAAATCGAGAAAAAATCAAAATTTAAAATCAAATTTTAAATGCAGGATTGTTCTCCGTTTAAAACTGAGAAGAAAAAACGAAACCAAGACTCAAATCGGTTGAGTTTAAGCCAAGTTACGAGCAAAAAACCATAGAAGTTGTCCGCAATTTTTAAGCCAAAAATGAGACCCATTTTTTTGAAAAAAATGTAAGGGTAACATCTTCAAAAATTTCAAGAATCTGAGAAAAAATGAAAATTTAAATCAAATTTTAAATGCAAAATTGTTCTCCGTTTAAAAACTGAGAAGAAAAAAACGAAACCAGACTCAAATCGGTTGAGTTTAAGCCAAGTTACAAACAAAAAAACCAAGAAGTCCGTAATTTAAGCCAAAATGAGACCCATTTTTTGAAAAAAATGTAAGAGGTAACATCATTAAAATTTCAAAAATCGGAGAAAAAATCAAAATTTAAATCAAATTTTAAATGCAGAATTGTTCTCCGTTTAAAATGAGAAGAAAAACGAAACCAGACTCAAATCGGTTGAGTTTAAGCCAAGTTACGACCAAAAAACCATAGAAGTGTCCCTCGATTTTTAAGCCAAAAATGCGACACACATTTTTTGAAAAAATGTAAGGGTAACATCTTCAAAATTTTCAAAAATCGGAGAAAAAATCAAAATTTAAATCAAATTTTAAATGCAGGATTGTTCTCCGTTTTAATCTGAGAAGAAAAAACAGAAACCAGACTCAAATCGGTTGAGTTTAAGCCAGAGATTACGACCAAAAACCATAGAAGTTGTCCGCAATTTTTAAGCCAAAAATGAGACCCATTTTTTGAAAAAAAAATGTAAGGGTAACATCTTTAAAATTTCAAAAATCGGAGAAAATAAACAAATTTAAATCAAATTTTAAATGCAGAATTGTTCTCCGTTTAAAACTGAGAAAAAAAACGAAACCAGACTCAAATCGGTTGAGTTTAAGCCCCGTTACGAGCAAAAACATAGAAGTTGTCCGCAATTTTAAGCCAAAAAAAGAGACACATTTTTGAAAAAAAATGTAAAGGGTAACATCAAAATTCAAAAATGAGAAAAAATCAAAATTTAAAACAAATTTGAAATGCAGAATTGTTCTCCGTTTAAAACTGAGAAGAAAAAACGAAACCAGACTCAAATCGGTTGAGTTTAAGCAAAGATAGACCAAAAAACCATAGAAGTGTCCGCGATTTTTGAAAAATGCGACCCATTTTGAAAAAATGTAAGGGGGTAACATCATCAAAAAATTTCAAAAATCGGAGAAAAATCAAATTTTAAATCAAATTTTAAATGCAGGATTGTTCTCCGTTTTAATCTAAGAAGAAAAAACGAAACCAGACTCAAATCGGTTGAGTTTAAGCCAAGATTACGACCAAAAACCATAGAAGTTGTCCGCAATTTTAAGCCAAAAATGAGACACATTTTTGAAAAATGTAAGGGGTTACATCATCAAAATTTTCAAAAATCAGAGAAAAATCAAAATTTAAATCAAATTTTAAATGCAGAATTGTTCTCCGTTTCAACTGAGAAGAAAACGAGAAACCAGACTCAAATCGGTTGAGTTTAAGCCAGAATTACGACCAAAAAACCATAGAAGTTGTCCGCAATTTTTAGGCCAAAAATGAGGACACATTTTTGAAAAAAATGTAAGGGGTTCTATCATCAAAATTTTCAAAAATCTGAGAAAAAATCAAAATTTAAATCAAATTTTAAATGCAGAATTGTTCTCCGTTTTAATCTGAGAAGAAAAAACGAAACCAGACTCAAATCGGTTGAGTTTAAGCCAGAGTTACGACCAAAAAACCATAAGAAGTTGTCCGCGATTTTTAAGCCAAAATGAGACACATTTTTTGAAAAAAATGTAAGGGGTGCCATCATCAAAAAATTTCAAAAATCAGAGAAAAATCAAAATTTAAATCAAATTTTAAATGTAGAATTGTTCTCCGTTTAATATCTGAGAAGAAAAAAACGAAACCAGACTCAAATCGGTTGAGTTTGGGCCTAGTTACGACCAAAAAACCATAGAAGTTGTCCGCAATTTTCAAGCCAAAAATGAGACCCATTTTTGGAAAAAAAATGGGCGGGTAACATCTTCAAAAATTTCAAAAATCTGAGAAAAAATCAAAATTTAAATCAAATTTTAAATGCAGAATTGTTCTCCGTTTAAAACTGAGAAGAAAAACGAAAACCAGACTCAAATCGGTTGAGTTTAAGCCAAGTTACGACCAAAAAACCAAAGAAGTTGTCCGCAATTTTTAAGCCAAAAATGAGACCCATTTTTGAAAAAAATGTAAGGGGTAACATCATCAAAAATTTCAAAAATCGAGAAAAATCAAAATTTAAATCAAATTTTAAATGCAGAATTGTTCTCCGTTTAAAACTGAGAAGAAAAAAACGAAACCAGACTCAAATCGGTTGAGTTTAAGCCGGAGGGTTACGACCAAAAACCAAAGAAGTTGTCCGCAATTTTTAAGCCAAAATGAGACCCATTTTTTAAAAAAATGTAAGGGTAACATCTTCAAAAATTTCAAAAATCTGAGAAGAAAATCAAAATTTAAATCAAATTTTAAATGGAATTTTTCTCCGTTTAAAACTGAGTAGAAGAAAAACGAAACCAGACTCAAATCGGTTGAGTTGAGCCAAATAACGAGCAAAAAACCATAGAAGTTGTCCGCAATTTGAAGCCAAAAATGAGACACTTTTTTGAAAAAAAATGTAAGGGTAACTCATTAAAATTTCAAAAATCGGAGAAAAAATCAAAATTTAAATCAAATTTTAAATGCAGGATTGTTCTCCGTTTAAAACTGAGAAGAAAAAGCAAACAGACTCAAATCGGTTGAGTTTAAGCCAAGATTACGAGCAAAAAACCATAGAAGTTGTCCGCAATTTTTAAGCCAAAAATGAGACTTTTTGAAAAAAAAATGTAAGGGTAACATCTTCAAAATTTCAAAAATCTGAGAAAAAATCAAAATTTAAAACAAATTTGAAATGCAGAATTTTTCTCCGTTTAAAACTGAGAAGAAAAACGAAACCAGACTCAAATCGGTTGAGTTTGGGCGTTACGACCAAAAACCATAGAAGTTGTCCGCAATTTTTAAGCCAAAAATAGACCCATTTTTGAAAAAAATGTAAGGGTAAACATCATTAAAATTTCAAAAATCGGAGAAAAAATCAAAATTTAAATCAAATTTTAAATGCAGAATTGTTCTCCGTTTAAACTGAGAAGAAAAAACGAAACCAGACTCAAATCGGTTGAGTTTAAGCCAAGTTACGACCAAAAACCATAGAAGTTGTCCGCGATTTTAAGCCAAAATGCGACACATTTTGAAAAAAATGTAAGGGTAACATCTTCAAATTTTCAAAAATCGGAGAAAAAATCAAAATTTAAATCAAATTTTAAATGCAGAATTGTTCTCCGTTTAAATCTGAGAAGAAAAACGAAACCAGACTCAAATCGGTTGAGTTTAAGCCAAGATTACGACCAAAAAACCATAGAAGTTGTCCGCAATTTTAAGCCAAAATGAGACCCATTTTTTTGAAAAAAAATGTAAGGGGTAACATCTTTCAAAATTTCAAAAATCGGAGAAAAAATCAAAATTTAAATCAAATTTTAAATGCAGAATTGTTCTCCGTTTAAAACTGAGAAGAAAAAACAACCAGACTCAAATCGGTTGAGTTTAAGCCAAGTTACGACCAAAAAACCATAGAAAGTTGTCCGCAATTTTTAAGCCAAAAAATGAGACACATTTTTTGAAAAAAAATGTAAGGGTAACATCTTCAAAAATTTCAAAAATCTGAGAAAAATCAAAATTTAAAACAAATTTGAAATGCAGAATTGTTCTCCGTTTAAAACTGAGAGAGAAAATACGAAACCAGACTCAAATCGGTTGAGTTTAAGCCAAGGATTACGACCAAAAACCATAGAAGTTGTCCGCAATTTTTAAGCCAAAAATGAGACCCATTTTTTTGAAAAAAAATGTAAGGGTAACATCTTCAAAAATTTCAAAAATCGGAGAAAAATCAAATTTTAAATCAAATTTTAAATGCAGAATTTTTCTCCCGTTTAAAACTGAGAAGAAAAAACGAAAACCAGACTCAAATCGGTTGAGTTTAAGCCAAGTTACGACCAAAAAACCATAGAAGTTGTCCGCAATTTTAAGCCAAAATGAGACCCATTTTTTGAAAAAAAAAAATGTAAGGGGTAACATCTTCAAAAATTTCAAAAATCGGAGAAAAAATCAAAATTTAAATCAAATTTTAAATGCAGAATTGTTCTCCGTTTAATTTTATCTAAGGAAAAGAAAAAACGAAACCAGACTCAAATCGGTTGAGTTTAAGGCCAAGTTACGACCAAAAAACCAAAAAGAAGTTGTCCGCGATTTTTAAGCCAAAAAATGAGACCCATTTTGAAAAAATGTAAGGGTAACATCTTCAAAAATTTCAAAAATCGGAGAAAAATCAAAATTTAAATCAAATTTTAAATGTAAAATTGTTCTCCGTTTAAATCTGAGAAGAAAAAACGAAACCAGACTCAAATCGGTTGAGTTTAAGCCAAGATTACGACCAAAAAACCATAGAAGTTGTCCGCGATTTTTAAGCCAAAAATGAGACCCATTTTTGAAAAAAAATGTAAGGGTAACATCTTCAAAAAATTTCAAAAATCGGAGAAAAATCAAAATTTAAATCAAATTTTAAATGCAGAATTGTTCTCCGTTTTAACTGAGAGAAAAAAAGGGAAACCAGACTCAAATCGGTTGAGTTTAAGCCTTGTCACGACCAAAAAACCATAGAAGTTGTCCGCAATTTTCAAGCCAAAAATGAGACCCATTTTTTGAAAAAAATGTAAGGGTAACATCTTCAAAAATTTAAAAAGAAAAATTAAAATCAAATTTTAAATGCAGAATTTTTCTCCGTTTAAAACTGAGGAAAAACGAAGAAACCAGACTCAAAGTTGAGTAACCCGTGCCAAAGTCTCGATTTTAGCCAAAATGAGCCATTTTTGAAAAAGTAAAGGGTTTTTTTCTTGAAAAAATTCAAAAATCGGAAAAATTTAAATCAAATTTTAATGCAGAATTGTTCTCCGTTTAAAACTGAGAAGAAAAAACGAAACCAGACTCAAATCGGTTGAGTTTGGGCCAAGTTACGACCAAAAAACCATAGAAGTTGTCCGCGATTTTTAAGCCGTAAAATGCGACCCATTTTTGAAAACAAATGTAAAGGGTAACATCATCAAAATTTTCAAAAATCTGAAAAAATCAAAATTTAAATCAAATTTAAATGCAGGATTGTTCTCCGTTAAAACTGAGAAGAAAAACGAAACCAGACTCAAATCGGTTGAGTTTAAGCCAAGTAACGACGAAAAAACCATAGAAGTTGTCCGCAATTTTTTAAGCCAAAAATGCGACACATTTTGAAAAAAAATGTAAGGGTAACATCATTAAAATTTCAAAAATCGGAGAAAAAATCAAAATTTAAATCAAATTTTAAATGCAGGATTGTTCTCCGTTTAAAACCGAGAAGAAAAACGAAACCAGACTCAAATCGGTTGAGTTTAAGCCAGAATTACGAGCAAAAAACCATAGAAGTTGTGTCGCAATTTTAAGCCAAAATGAGACACATTTTTTGAAAAAAAAAATGTAAGGGTAACATCTTCAACAATTTCAAAAATCTGAGAAAAAATCAAAATTTAAAACAAATTTGAAATGCAGAATTGTTCTCCGTTTAAAACTGAGAAGAAAAAACGAAACCAGACTCAAATCGGTTGAGTTTAAGCCAAGTTACGAGCAAAAAACCATAGGATTGTCACAATTTTAAGCCAAAAAATGAGACCCATTTTTGAAAAAATGTAAATTGGCACATCTTCAAAAATTTCAAAAAATCTGAGAAAAATCAAAATTTAAATCAAATTTTAAATGCAGAATTGTTCTCCGTTTTAATCTGAGAAGAAAAACAGAAACCAGACTCAAATCAGTTGAGTTTAAGCCAAGAGATTACGACCAAAAAACCATAGAAGTTGTCCACCAATTTTTAAGCCAAAATGAGACCCATTTTTTGAAAAAAAAAATGTAAGGGTAACATCTTCAAAAATTTCAAAAATCGGAAAAAAATAAAAATTTAAATCAAATTTTAAGTGCAGAATTGTTCTCCGTTTTTATCCTGAGAAAAGAAAAACGAAACCAGACTCAAATCGGTTGAGTTTAAAAGCCAGATTTGACAAAAAACCATAGAAGTTGTCCACCAATTTTAAGCCAAAAATGAGACCCATTTTTGAAAAAAATATGGAATGGTAACATCTTCAAAAATTTCAAAAAATCTGAAAAAAATCAAAATTTAAATCAAATTTTAAATGCAGAATTGTTCTCCGTTTAAAACTGAGAAGAAAAAACGAAACCAGACTCAAATCGATTGAGTTTAAGCCAATTACGACCTAAAAACCAAAGAAGTTGTCAACGATTTTTTAAGCCAAAATGAGACCCATTTTTGAAAAAAATGTAAGGGTAACATCTTCAAAATTTCAAAAATCGGAGAAAAATCAAAATTTAAATCAAATTTTAAATGCAGAATTGTTCTCCGTTTAAAACTGAGAAGAAAAAACGAAACCAGACTCAAATCGGTTGAGTTTAAGCAAGATTACGACAAAAAACCATAGAAGTTGTCCGCGATTTTGAAGCCAAATGCGACACATTTTTGAAAAAAATGTAAGTCTTTATCTTCAAAATTTCAAAATCTGAGAAAAATCAAATTTAAATCAAATTTAAAATGCAGAATTGTTCTCCGTTTAAAACCGAGGAAAGAAAAAACGAAACGAGACTCAAATCAGTTGAGTTTAAACTAAGTTACGACCAAAAAACCATAGAAGTTGTCCATGATTTTTAAGCCAAAAATGCGACACATTTTTGAAAAAATGTAAGGGGGTAACATCATTAAAATTTTCAAAAATCGGAGAAAAATCAAAATTTAAATCAAATTTTAATTGCAGGATTGTTCTCCGTTTTAATCTGAAGAGAAAAAGGCGAAACCAGACTCAAATCGGTTGAGTTTAAGCCAGAGATTACGAGCAAAAAACCATAGAAGTTGTCCGCAATTTGTAAGCCAAAATGCGACACATTTTATTGAAAAAAAAATGTAAGGGGGTAACATCATCAAAAATTTCAAAAATCTGAAAAAAATCAAAATTTAAATCAAATTTTAATTGCAGGATTGTTCTCCGTTTTAATCTGAGAAGAGAAAAACGAAACCAGACTCAAATCGGTTGAGTTTAAGCCAGATTACGACCAAAAAACCATAGAAGTTGTCCGCGATTTTTAAGCCAAAAATGCGACACATTTTTGAAAAAAATGTAAGGGTTACATCATTAAAATTTTCAAAATTCGGAATAAAATCAAAATTTAAATCAAATTTTAATTGCAGGATTGTTCTCCGTTTAAAACTGAAGAGAAAAAACGAAACCAGACTCAAATCGGTTGAGTTTAAGCCAAAGATTACGAACAAAAAACCATAGAAGTTGTCCGCAATTTTTAAGCCAAAAAATGAGACCCATTTTTTGAAAAAAGTGTAAAGGGTAACATCTTCAAAAATTTCAGAATCTGAGAAAAATCAGAATTTAAATCAAATTTTAAATGCAGAATTGTTCTCCGTTTAAAACTGAGAAGAAAAAAACGAAACCAGACTCAAATCGATTTGAGTTTAAGCCAGATTACGAGCAAAAAACCATAGAAGTTGTCCGCAATTTTTAAGCCAAAAAATGAGACCCATTTTTTGAAAAAAATGTAAGGGTAACATCATTAAAATTTTCAAAAATCGGAGAAAAAATCAAAATTTAAATCAAATTTTAAATGCAGAATTGTTCTCCGTTTAAAACTGAGAAGAAAAACGAAACCAGACTCAAATCGGTTGAGTTTAAAATAAGTTACGACCAAAAAACCATAGAAGTTGTCCGCGATTTTTAAGCCAAAAATGCGACACATTTTTTGAAAAAAATGTAAAGGACATCTTCAAAATTTTCAAAAATCGGAGAAAAAATCAAATTTAAATCAAATTTTAAATGCAGGATTGTTCTCCCGTTTTAATCTGAGAAGAAAAAACGAAACCAGACTCAAATCGGTTGAGTTTAAGCCAAGTTACGAGCAAAAAACCATAGAAGTTGTCCGCAATTTTTAAGCCAAAAGTAATGAGACCCATTTTTTGAAAAAAAAAAAATGTAAAGGGTAACATCTTCAAAAATTTCAAAAATCGGAGAAAAAAATCAAAATTTAAATCAAATTTAAATGCAGAATTGTTCTGCGTTTAAAACTGAGGAAAAAAAAACGAAACCAGACTCAAATCGGTTGAGTTTAAGCCAAGTTACGACCAAAAAACCATAGTAGTTGTCCACGATTTTTAAGCCAAATGAGACCCATTTTTGAAAAAAATGTAAGGGGTAACATCATTAAAATTTTCAAAAATCTGAGAAAAATCAAAATTTAAATCAAATTTTAATTGCAGGATTGTTCTCCGTTTAAAACTGAGAAGAAAAAACGAAACCAGACTCAAATCGGTTGAGTTTAAGCCAAGTTACGACCAAAAAACCATAGAAGTTGTCCGCAATTTTAAGCCAAAAATGAGACACATTTTTGAAAAATGTAAGGGGTAACATCATTAAAATTTTCAAAAATCTGAGAAAAAATCAAAATTTAAATCAAATTTTAAATGCAGAATTGTTCTCCGTTTAAACTGAGAAGAAAAACGAAACCAGACTCAAATCGGTTGAGCTTTAAGCCAAGTTACGAGCAAAAAACCATAGAAGTGTCCGCAATTTGTAAGCCAAAAAGCGACCCATTTTTTGAAAAAAATGTAAGGGTAACATCATTAAAATTTTCAAAAATCGGAGAAAAATCAAAATTTAAATCAAATTTTAAATGCAGAATTGTTCTCCGTTTAAAACTGAGAAGAAAAAAACGAAACCAGACTCAAATCGGTTGAGTTTAAGCCAAGTTACGACCAAAAAACCATAGAAGTTGTCACGATTTTTAAGCCAAAATGCGACACATTTTTTTGAAAAAAAGTGTAAGAATTTACATCATTAAAATTTTCAAAAATCGAGAAAAATCAAAATTTAAATCAAATTTTAAATGCGGAAATTGTTCTCCGTTTAAAACTGAGAAGAAAAAACGAAACCAGACTCAAATCGGTTGAGTTTAAGCCAAGATTACGAGCAAAAAACCATAGAAGTTGTCCGCAATTTTTAAGCCAAAATGAGACCCATTTTTGAAAAAAATGAAGGTAACATCTTCAAAAATTTTCAGAATCTGAGAAAAAATCAAGAATTTCAAATCAAATTTTAAATGCAAATTGTTCTCCGTTTAAACTGAGGAAGAAAAAACGAAACCGGAGCTCAAATCGGTTGAGTTTAAGCCAAGTTACGAGCAAAAAACCATAGAAGTTGTCCGCAATTTTGAAGCCAAAAGTGAGACCCATTTTTTGAAAACAAATGTAAGGGGTAACATCATCAAAAGGTTTCAAAAATCTGAGAAAAATCAAAATTTAAATCAAATTTTAAATGCAGAATTGTTCTCCGTTTAAGGAAACTGAGAAGAAAATGCGAAACCAGACTCAAATCAGTTTGAGTTTAAGCCAAGTTACGACCAAAAAACCAAAGAAGTTGTCCGCGATTTTTAAGCCAAAAATGAGACCCATTTTTGAAAAAAATGTAAAGATACATCTTCAAAAATTTCAAAAATCGGAGAAGAAGTAAAAATTTAAATCAAATTTTAAGTGCAGAAGTGTTCTCCGTTTAAAACTGAGAAGAAAAAACGAAACCAGACTCAAATCGGTTGAGTTTCAAAGCCAAGTTACGACAAAAAACCATAGAAGTTGTCCGCAATTTTTAAGCCAAAAAATGAGACCCATTTTTTGAAAAATGTAAGGGTAACATCATCAAAAATTTCAAAAATCGGAGAAAAATCAAAATTTAAATCAAATTTTAAATGCAGAATTGTTCTCCGTTTAAAACAGAGAAGAAAAAACGAAACCAGACTCAAATCGGTTGAGTTTAAGCCAAGTTACGACAAAAAACCATGAAGTTGTCCGTAATTTTTAAAAAGCCAAAAAATGAGACCCATTTTTGGAAAAATGTAAAAAAAAGGGGTAACATCTTTAAAAATTTCAAAAATCGGACAAAAAATCAAAATTTAAATCAAATTTTAAATGCAGAATTGTTCTCCGTTTAAAACTGAGAAGAAAAAACGAAACCAGACTCAAATCGGTTGAGTTTCCAAGCCAAGTTACGACCAAAAAACCATAGAAGTTGTCCGCAATTTTTAAGCCAAAATTGCGACCCATTTTTGAAAAAAATGTAAGAGGTAACATCATCAAAATTTCAAAAATCGGAGAAAAAATCAAAATTTAAATCAAATTTTAAATGCAGAATTGTTCTCCGTTTAAAACTGAGAAGAAAAAACGAAACCAGACTCAAATCGGTTGAGTTTAAGCCAAGATTACGACCAAAAAACCATAGAAGTTGTCCGCAATTTTTAAGCCAAAAATGAGCCCCATTTTTTGAAAAAAATGTAAGGGTAACATCATCAAAATTTTCAAAAATCGGAAAAAAATCAAAATTTAAATCAAATTTAAATGCAGGATTGTTCTCCGTTTAAAACTGAGGAAGAAAACCGAAACCAGACCTCAAATCGGTTGAGTTTGGTTGCCACAGAAAACCATAGAAGTTGTCCGCGATTTTTTAAGCCAAGAGACCCATTTTTGAAAAAAATGTAAGGGGTAACATCATCAAAAATTTCAAAAATCGGAGAAAAATCAAAATTTAAATCAAATTTTAAATGCGAATTGTTCTCCGTTTAAAACTGAGGAAAAAAAACGAAACCAGACTCAAATCGGTTGAGTTTAAGCCAAGTTACGACCAAAAAAACCATAGAAGTTGTCCGCGATTTTTAAGCCAAAATGAGACCCATTTTTTGAAAAAAAATGTAAGGGTAACATCATCAAAATTTTCAAAAAATCGGAGAAAAAATCAAAATTTAAATCAAATTTTAAATGCAGGATTGTTCTCCGTTTAAAACTGAGAAGAAAAAACGAAACCAGACTCAAATCGGTTGAGTTTAAGCCAAGATTACGACCAAAAACCATAGAAGTTGTCCGCGATTTTTAAGCCAAAATGAGACCCATTTTTTTGAAAAAATGTAAGGGTAACATCATCAAAAATTTCAAAAATCGGAGAAAAAATCAAAATTTAAATCAAATTTTAAATGCAGAATTGTTCTCCGTTTAAAACTGAGAAGAAAAAACGAAACCAGACTCAAATCGGTTGAGTTTAAGCCAAGTTCGAACCAAAAAACCATAGAAGTTGTCCGCGATTTTAAGCCAAAAATGCGACACATTTTTGAAAAAAATGTAACAATCATCAAAATTTTCAAAAATCGGAGAAAAAATCAAAATTTAAATCAAATTTTAAATGCAGGATTGTTCTCCGTTTAAAACTGAGAAAAAAAACGAAACCAGACTCAAATCGGTTGAGTTTAAGCCAAGTTACGACCAAAAAACCATAGAAGTTGTCCGCAATTTTTAAGCCAAAAATGAGACCCATTTTTTGAAAAAAATGTAAGGGGTAACATCATCAAAATTTCAAAATCTGAGAAAAATCAAAATTTAAATCAAATTTTAAATGCAGAATTGTTCTCCGTTTAAAACTGAGAAGAAAAAACGAAACCAGACTCAAATCGGTTGAGTTTAAGCCAAGTTACGACCAAAAAACCATAGAAGTTGTCCGCAATTTTTAAGCCAAAAATGCGACCCATTTTTGAAAAAAATGTAAGGGTAACATCATTAAAATTTTCAAAAATCGGAGAAAAAATCAAAATTTAAATCAAATTTTAAATGCAGAATTGTTCTCCGTTTAAAACTGAGAAGAAAAACGAAACCAGACTCAAATCGGTTGAGTTTAAGCCAAGTTACGAGCAAAAAACCATAGAAGTTGTCCGCAATTTTTAAGCCAAAAAATGCGACCCATTTTTTGAAAAAATGTAAGGGGTAACATCATTCAAAAATTTCAAAAATCTGAAAAAATCAAAATTTAAATCAAATTTTAAATGCAGGATTGTTCTCCGTTTTAATCTGAGAAGAAAAAACGAAACCAGACTCAAATCGGTTGAGTTTAAGCCAAGTTACGAGCAAAAAACCATAGAAGTTGTCCGCAATTTTTAAGCCAAAAAATGAGACCCATTTTTTGAAAAAAATGTAAGGGTAACATCATTAAAATTTCAAAAATCGGAGAAAAAATCAAAATTTAAATCAAATTTTAAATGCAGAATTGTTCTCCGTTTAAAACTGAGAAGAAAAAACGAAACCAGACTCAAATCGGTTGAGTTTAAGCCAAGTTACGACCAAAAAACCATAGAAGTTGTCCGCAATTTTTAAGCCAAAAATGAGACCCATTTTTTGAAAAAAAAATGTAAGGGGTAACATCATCAAAAATTTCAAAAATCTGAGAAAAATCAAAATTTAAATCAAATTTTAAATGCAGAATTGTTCTCCGTTTAAAAACTGAGAAGAAAAAACGAAACCAGACTCAAATCGGTTGAGTTTAAGCCAAGTTACGACCAAAAAACCATAGAAGTTGTCCGCTATTTTTAACCAAAATGCGACCCATTTTTGAAAAAATGTAAGGGGTAACATCATCAAAATTTTCAAAAATCGGAGAAAAAATCAAAATTTAAATCAAATTTTAATTGCAGGATTGTTCTCCGTTTTAATCTGAGAAGAAAAAACGAAACCAGACTCAAATCGGTTGAGTTTAAGCCAAGTTACGACCAAAAAACCATAGAAGTTGTCCGCAAATTTTAAGCCAAAAAATGCGACCCATTTTTTGAAAAAAATGTAAGGGGTAACATCATCAAAAATTTCAAAAATCGGAGAAAAATCAAAATTTAAATCAAATTTTAAATGCAGAATTGTTCTCCGTTTAAAACTGAGAAGAAAAAACGAAACCAGACTCAAATCGGTTGAGTTTAAGCCAAGTTACGACCAAAAAACCATAGAAGTTGTCCGCGATTTTTAAGCCAAAAATGCGACACATTTTTTGAAAAAAATGTAAGGGGTAACATCATTAAAATTTTCAAAAATCGGAGAAAAATCAAAATTTAAATCAAATTTTAATTGCAGGATTGTTCTCCGTTTTAATCTGAGAAGAAAAAACGAAACCAGACTCAAATCGGTTGAGTTTAAGCCAAGTTACGAGCAAAAAACCATAGAAGTTGTCCGCAATTTTTAAGCCAAAATGCGACCCATTTTTTGAAAAAAAATGTAAGGGTAACATCATCAAAAATTTCAAAAATCGGAGAAAAATCAAAATTTAAATCAAATTTTAAATGCAGAATTGTTCTCCGTTTAAAACTGAGAAGAAAAACGAAACCAGACTCAAATCGGTTGAGTTTAAGCCAAGTTACGACCAAAAACCATAGAAGTTGTCCGCGATTTTTAAGCCAAAATGCGACACATTTTTTGAAAAAAATGTAAGGGGTAACATCATTAAAATTTTCAAAAATCTGAGAAAAAATCAAAATTTAAATCAAATTTTAAATGCAGAATTGTTCTCCGTTTAAAACTGAGAAGAAAAAACGAAACCAGACTCAAATCGGTTGAGTTTAAGCCAAGTTACGACCAAAAAACCATAGAAGTTGTCCGCGATTTTTAAGCCAAAAATGCGACACATTTTTGAAAAAATGTAAGGGGTAACATCATTAAAATTTTCAAAAATCGGAGAAAAATCAAAATTTAAATCAAATTTTAAATGCAGAATTGTTCTCCGTTTAAAACTGAGAAGAAAAAACGAAACCAGACTCAAATCGGTTGAGTTTAAGCCAAGTTACGACCAAAAAACCATAAGGGTAACATCTTCAAAAATTTCAAAAATCGGAGAAAAAATCAAAATTTAAATCAAATTTTAAATGCAGGATTGTTCTCCGTTTTAATCTGAGAAGAAAAAACGAAACCAGACTCAAATCGGTTGAGTTTAAGCCAAGTTACGAGCAAAAAACCATAGAAGTTGTCCGCAATTTTTAAGCCAAAAATGAGACCCATTTTTGAAAAAATGTAAGGGTAACATCATCAAAAATTTCAAAAATCGGAGAAAAATCAAAATTTAAATCAAATTTTAAATGCAGAATTGTTCTCCGTTTAAAACTGAGAAGAAAAAACGAAACCAGACTCAAATCGGTTGAGTTTAAGCCAAGTTACGAGCAAAAAACCATAGAAGTTGTCCGCAATTTTTAAGCCAAAAATGAGACCCATTTTTTGAAAAAAAATGTAAGGGTAACATCTTCAAAAATTTCAAAAATCGGAGAAAAAATCAAAATTTAAATCAAATTTTAAATGCAGAATTGTTCTCCGTTTAAAACTGAGAAGAAAAAACGAAACCAGACTCAAATCGGTTGAGTTTAAGCCAAGTTACGAGCAAAAAACCATAGAAGTTGTCCGCAATTTTTAAGCCAAAAATGCGACACATTTTTTGAAAAAAATGTAAGGGGTAACATCATTAAAATTTTCAAAAATCGGAGAAAAAATCAAAATTTAAATCAAATTTTAAATGCAGGATTGTTCTCCGTTTTAATCTGAGAAGAAAAAAACGAAACCAGACTCAAATCGGTTGAGTTTAAGCCAAGTTACGACCAAAAAACCATAGAAGTTGTCCGCAATTTTTAAGCCAAAAATGCGACCCATTTTTTGAAAAAAAATGTAAGGGGTAACATCATCAAAAATTTCAAAAATCGGAGAAAAAATCAAAATTTAAATCAAATTTTAAATGCAGAATTGTTCTCCGTTTAAAACTGAGAAGAAAAAACGAAACCAGACTCAAATCGGTTGAGTTTAAGCCAAGTTACGACCAAAAAACCATAGAAGTTGTCCGCAATTTTTAAGCCAAAAATGCGACACATTTTTTGAAAAAAATGTAAGGGGTAACATCATTAAAATTTTCAAAAATCGGAGAAAAAATCAAAATTTAAATCAAATTTTAATTGCAGGATTGTTCTCCGTTTTAATCTGAGAAGAAAAAACGAAACCAGACTCAAATCGGTTGAGTTTAAGCCGAGTTACGACCAAAAAACCATAGAAGTTGTCCGCGATTTTTAAGCCAAAAATGCGACACATTTTTTTGAAAAAAATGTAAGGGGTAACATCATTAAAAATTTTCAAAAATCGGAGAAAAAATCAAAATTTAAATCAAATTTTAAATGCAGAATTGTTCTCCGTTTAAAACTGAGAAGAAAAAACGAAACCAGACTCAAATCGGTTGAGTTTAAGCCAAGTTACGACCAAAAAACCATAGAAGTTGTCCGCGATTTTTAAGCCAAAAATGCGACACATTTTTTGAAAAAAAATGTAAGGGGTAACATCATTAAAATTTTCAAAAATCGGAGAAAAAATCAAAATTTAAATCAAATTTTAATTGCAGGATTGTTCTCCGTTTTAATCTGAGAAGAAAAAACGAAACCAGACTCAAATCGGTTGAGTTTAAGCCAAGTTACGAGCAAAAAACCATAGAAGTTGTCCGCAATTTGTAAGCCAAAAATGCGACACATTTTTTGAAAAAAAAATGTAAGGGGTAACATCATCAAAAATTTCAAAAATCTGAGAAAAAATCAAAATTTAAATCAAATTTTAAATGCAGGATTGTTCTCCGTTTAAAACTGAGAAGAAAAAACGAAACCAGACTCAAATCGGTTGAGTTTAAGCCAAGTTACGAGCAAAAAACCATAGAAGTTGTCCGCAATTTTTAAGCCAAAAATGAGACCCATTTTTTGAAAAAAAATGTAAGGGGTAACATCATCAAAAATTTCAAAAATCGGAGAAAAATCAAAATTTAAATCAAATTTTAAATGCAGAATTGTTCTCCGTTTTAAACTGAGAAGAAAAACGAAACCAGACTCAAATCGGTTGAGTTTAAGCCAAGTTACGAGCAAAAAACCATAGAAGTTGTCCGCAATTTTAAGCCAAAAATGAGACCCATTTTTGAAAAAAATGTAAGGGTAACATCATTAAAAATTTCAAAAATCGGAGAAAAAATCAAAATTTAAATCAAATTTTAAATGCAGAATTGTTCTCCGTTTAAAACTGAGAAAAAAACGAAACCAGACTCAAATCGGTTGAGTTTAAGCCAAGTTACGAGCAAAAAACCATAGAAGTTGTCCGCAATTTTTAAGCCAAAAATGAGACCCATTTTTTGAAAAAAATGTAAGGGGTAACATCATTAAAATTTTCAAAAATCGGAGAAAAAATCAAAATTTAAATCAAATTTTAAATGCAGAATTGTTCTCCGTTTAAAACTGAGAAGAAAAACGAAACCAGACTCAAATCGGTTGAGTTTAAGCCAAGTTACGACCAAAAAACCATAGAAGTTGTCCGCAATTTTTAAGCCAAAAATGCGACCCATTTTTTGAAAAAAATAAGGGGTAACATCATCAAAATTTTCAAAAATCGGAGAAAAAATCAAAATTTAAATCAAATTTTAAATGCAGGATTGTTCTCCGTTTAAAACTGAGAAGAAAAAACGAAACCAGACTCAAATCGGTTGAGTTTAAGCCAAGTTACGACAAAAAACCATAGAAGTTGTCCGCAATTTTTAAGCCAAAAATGCGACCCATTTTTTGAAAAAAAATGTAAGGGTAACATCATCAAAAATTTCAAAAATCGGAGAAAAAATCAAAATTTAAATCAAATTTTAAATGCAGGATTGTTCTCCGTTTAAAACTGAGAAGAAAAAACGAAACCAGACTCAAATCGGTTGAGTTTAAGCCAAGTTACGACCAAAAAACCATAGAAGTTGTCCGCAATTTTTAAGCCAAAAATGCGACCCATTTTTTGAAAAAAATGTAAGGGGTAACATCATCAAAAATTTCAAAAATCGGAGAAAAATCAAAATTTAAATCAAATTTTAAATGCAGAATTGTTCTCCGTTTAAAACTGAGAAGAAAAACGAAACCAGACTCAAATCGGTTGAGTTTAAGCCAAGTTACAGAGCAAAAACCATAGAAGTTGTCCGCAATTTTTAAGCCAAAAATGAGACCCATTTTTTGAAAAAAATGTAAGGGTAACATCTTCAAAAATTTTTTCAAAAATCGGAGAAAAAATCAAAATTTAAATCAAATTTTAAATGCAGAATTGTTCTCCGTTTAAAACTGAGAAGAAAAACGAAACCAGACTCAAATCGGTTGAGTTTAAGCCAAGTTACGAGCAAAAAACCATAGAAGTTGTCCGCAATTTTTAAGCCAAAAATGCGACACATTTTTTGAAAAAAATGTAAGGGGTAACATCATTAAAATTTTCAAAAATCGGAGAAAAAATCAAAATTTAAATCAAATTTTAAATGCAGAATTGTTCTCCGTTTTAATCTGAGAAGAAAAAACGAAACCAGACTCAAATCGGTTGAGTTTAAGCCAAGTTACGACCAAAAAACCATAGAAGTTGTCCGCAATTTTAAGCCAAAAATGCGACCCATTTTTGAAAAAAATGTAAGGGTAACATCATCAAAAATTTCAAAAATCGGAGAAAAAATCAAAATTTAAATCAAATTTTAAATGCAGGATTGTTCTCCGTTTAAAACTGAGAAAAAAAAACGAAACCAGACTCAAATCGGTTGAGTTAAGCCAAGTAAGAAGTTGTCCGCAATTTTTAAGCCAAAATGCGACCCATTTTTGAAAAAATGTCAATCAAAAATTTCAAAAATCGGAGAAAAATCAAAATTTAAATCAAATTTTAAATGCAGGATTGTTCTCCGTTTTAAACTGAGAAAAAAAACGAAACCAGACTCAAATCGGTTGAGTTTAAGCCAAGTTACGAGCAAAAAACCATAGAAGTTGTCCGCAATTTTTAAGCCAAAAATGCGACCCATTTTTTGAAAAAAAATGTAAGGGTAACATCATCAAAAATTTCAAAAATCGGAGAAAAAATCAAAATTTAAATCAAATTTTAAATGCAGGATTGTTCTCCGTTTTAATCTGAGAAGAAAAAACGAAACCAGACTCAAATCGGTTGAGTTTAAGCCAAGTTACGAGCAAAAAACCATAGAAGTTGTCCGCAATTTTTAAGCCAAAAATGAGACCCATTTTTTGAAAAAAATGTAAGGGGTAACATCATTAAAATTTTCAAAAATCGGAGAAAAAATCAAAATTTAAATCAAATTTTAAATGCAGAATTGTTCTCCGTTTAAAACTGAGAAGAAAAAACGAAACCAGACTCAAATCGGTTGAGTTTAAGCCAAGTTACGACCAAAAAACCATAGAAGTTGTCCGCAATTTTTAAGCCAAAAATGAGACCCATTTTTTGAAAAAAAATGTAAGGGTAACATCATCAAAAATTTCAAAAATCGGAGAAAAAATCAAAATTTAAATCAAATTTTAAATGCAGAATTGTTCTCCGTTTAAAACTGAGAAGAAAAAACGAAACCAGACTCAAATCGGTTGAGTTTAAGCCAAGTTACGAGCAAAAAACCATAGAAGTTGTCCGCAATTTTTAAGCCAAAAATGCGACCCATTTTTTGAAAAAAATGTAAGGGGTAACATCATCAAAAATTTCAAAAATCGGAGAAAAATCAAAATTTAAATCAAATTTTAAATGCAGGATTGTTCTCCGTTTTAATCTGAGAAGAAAAAACGAAACCAGACTCAAATCGGTTGAGTTTAAGCCAAGTTACGAGCAAAAAACCATAGAAGTTGTCCGCAATTTTTAAGCCAAAAATGAGACCCATTTTTTGAAAAAAAATGTAAGGGTAACATCATCAAAAATTTCAAAAATCGGAGAAAAAATCAAAATTTAAATCAAATTTTAAATGCAGAATTGTTCTCCGTTTAAAACTGAGAAGAAAAAACGAAACCAGACTCAAATCGGTTGAGTTTAAGCCAAGTTACGACCAAAAAACCATAGAAGTTGTCCGCTATTTTTAAGCCAAAAATGCGACCCATTTTTTGAAAAAAAATGTAAGGGTAACATCTTCAAAAATTTCAAAAATCGGAGAAAAAATCAAAATTTAAATCAAATTTTAAATGCAGAATTGTTCTCCGTTTTAATCTGAGAAGAAAAAAGTTACGACCAAAAAACCATAGAAGTTGTCCGCAATTTTTAAGCCAAAAATGAGACCCATTTTTTGAAAAAAAATTTAAGGGGTAACATCATCAAAAATTTCAAAAATCGGAGAAAAAATCAAAATTTAAATCAAATTTTAAATGCAGAATTGTTCTCCGTTTAAAACTGAGAAGAAAAAACGAAACCAGACTCAAATCGGTTGAGTTTAAGCCAAGTTACGAGCAAAAAACCATAGAAGTTGTCCGCAATTTTTAAGCCAAAAATGAGACCCATTTTTTGAAAAAAAATGTAAGGGTAACATCTTCAAAAATTTCAAAAATCGGAGAAAAATCAAAATTTAAATCAAATTTTAAATGCAGAATTGTTCTCCGTTTAAAACTGAGAAGAAAAAACGAAACCAGACTCAAATCGGTTGAGTTTAAGCCAAGTTACGACCAAAAAACCATAGAAGTTGTCCGCAATTTTTAAGCCAAAAATGCGACCCATTTTTTGAAAAAAAATGTAAGGGTAACATCATCAAAAATTTCAAAAATCGGAGAAAAAATCAAAATTTAAATCAAATTTTAAATGCAGGATTGTTCTCCGTTTTAATCTGAGAAGAAAAAACGAAACCAGACTCAAATCGGTTGAGTTTAAGCCAAGTTACGAGCAAAAAACCATAGAAGTTGTCCGCAATTTTTAAGCCAAAAATGCGACCCATTTTTTGAAAAAAAATGTAAGGGTAACATCATCAAAAATTTCAAAAATCGGAGAAAAAATCAAAATTTAAATCAAATTTTAAATGCAGAATTGTTCTCCGTTTAAAACTGAGAAGAAAAAACGAAACCAGACTCAAATCGGTTGAGTTTAAGCCAAGTTACGAGCAAAAAACCATAGAAGTTGTCCGCAATTTTTAAGCCAAAAATGAGACCCATTTTTTGAAAAAAAATGTAAGGGTAACATCATCAAAATTTTCAAAAATCGGAGAAAAAATCAAAATTTAAATCAAATTTTAAATGCAGGATTGTTCTCCGTTTTAATCTGAGAAGAAAAAACGAAACCAGACTCAAATCGGTTGAGTTTAAGCCAAGTTACGACCAAAAAACCATAGAAGTTGTCCGCGATTTTTAAGCCAAAAATGCGACACATTTTTTGAAAAAAATGTAAGGGGTAACATCATTAAAATTTTCAAAAATCGGAGAAAAAATCAAAATTTAAATCAAATTTTAAATGCAGAATTGTTCTCCGTTTAAAACTGAGAAGAAAAAACGAAACCAGACTCAAATCGGTTGAGTTTAAGCCAAGTTACGACCAAAAAACCATAGAAGTTGTCCGCAATTTTAAGCCAAAAATGCGACCCATTTTTTGAAAAAAATGTAAGGGGTAACATCATCAAAAATTTCAAAAATCGGAGAAAAAATCAAAATTTAAATCAAATTTTAAATGCAGAATTGTTCTCCGTTTAAAACTGAGAAGAAAAAACGAAACCAGACTCAAATCGGTTGAGTTTAAGCCAAGTTACGAGCAAAAAACCATAGAAGTTGTCCGCAATTTTTAAGCCAAAAATGCGACCCATTTTTTGAAAAAAATGTAAGGGTAACATCTTCAAAATTTTCAAAAATCGGAGAAAAAATCAAAATTTAAATCAAATTTTAAATGCAGAATTGTTCTCCGTTTTAATCTGAGAAGAAAAAACGAAACCAGACTCAAATCGGTTGAGTTTAAGCCAAGTTACGAGCAAAAAACCATAGAAGTTGTCCGCAATTTTTAAGCCAAAAATGAGACCCATTTTTTGAAAAAAAATGTAAGGGTAACATCATCAAAAATTTCAAAAATCGGAGAAAAAATCAAAATTTAAATCAAATTTTAAATGCAGAATTGTTCTCCGTTTAAAACTGAGAAGAAAAAACGAAACCAGACTCAAATCGGTTGAGTTTAAGCCAAGTTACGAGCAAAAAACCATAGAAGTTGTCCGCAATTTTTAAGCCAAAAATGAGACCCATTTTTTGAAAAAAATGTAAGGGTAACATCTTCAAAATTTTCAAAAATCGGAGAAAAAATCAAAATTTAAATCAAATTTTAAATGCAGAATTGTTCTCCGTTTAAAACTGAGAAGAAAAAACGAAACCAGACTCAAATCGGTTGAGTTTAAGCCAAGTTACGAGCAAAAAACCATAGAAGTTGTCCGCAATTTTTAAGCCAAAAATGCGACCCATTTTTTGAAAAAAATGTAAGGGTAACATCATCAAAAATTTTCAAAAATCGGAGAAAAAATCAAAATTTAAATCAAATTTTAAATGCAGGATTGTTCTCCGTTTTAATCTGAGAAGAAAAAACGAAACCAGACTCAAATCGGTTGAGTTTAAGCCAAGTTACGACCAAAAAACCATAGAAGTTGTCCGCAATTTTTAAGCCAAAAATGCGACCCATTTTTTGAAAAAAATGTAAGGGGTAACATCATTAAAATTTTCAAAAATCGGAGAAAAAATCAAAATTTAAATCAAATTTTAAATGCAGGATTGTTCTCCGTTTTAATCTGAGAAGAAAAAACGAAACCAGACTCAAATCGGTTGAGTTTAAGCCAAGTTACGACCAAAAAACCATAGAAGTTGTCCGCAATTTTTAAGCCAAAAATGAGACCCATTTTTTGAAAAAAAATGTAAGGGTAACATCATCAAAAATTTCAAAAATCGGAGAAAAAATCAAAATTTAAATCAAATTTTAAATGCAGAATTGTTCTCCGTTTTAAACTGAGAAGAAAAAACGAAACCAGACTCAAATCGGTTGAGTTTAAGCCAAGTTACGACCAAAAAACCATAGAAGTTGTCCGCAATTTTTAAGCCAAAAAATGCGACCCATTTTTTAAAAAAAAAATGTAAGGGGTAACATCATCAAAAATTTCAAAAATCGGAGAAAAAATCAAAATTTAAATCAAATTTTAATTGCAGGATTGTTCTCCGTTTTAATCTGAGAAGAAAAAACGAAACCAGACTCAAATCGGTTGAGTTTAAGCCAAGTTACGAGCAAAAAACCATAGAAGTTGTCCGCAATTTTTAAGCCAAAAATGCGACCCATTTTTTGAAAAAAATGTAAGGGTAACATCATCAAAAATTTCAAAAATCTGAGAAAAAATCAAAATTTAAATCAAATTTTAAATGCAGAATTGTTCTCCGTTTAAAACTGAGAAGAAAAAACGAAACCAGACTCAAATCGGTTGAGTTTAAGCCAAGTTACGAGCAAAAAACCATAGAAGTTGTCCGCAATTTTTAAGCCAAAATGCGACCCATTTTTTGAAAAAAAATGTAAGGGGTAACATCATCAAAAATTTCAAAAATCTGAGAAAAAATCAAAATTTAAATCAAATTTTAAATGCAGGATTGTTCTCCGTTTTAATCTGAGAAGAAAAAACGAAACCAGACTCAAATCGGTTGAGTTTAAGCCAAGTTACGACCAAAAAACCATAGAAGTTGTCCGCGATTTTTAAGCCAAAAATGCGACACATTTTTTGAAAAAAATGTAAGGGTAACATCTTCAAAAATTTCAAAAATCGGAGAAAAAATCAAAATTTAAATCAAATTTTAAATGCAGAATTGTTCTCCGTTTAAAACTGAGAAGAAAAAACGAAACCAGACTCAAATCGGTTGAGTTTAAGCCAAGTTACGAGCAAAAAACCATAGAAGTTGTCCGCGATTTTTAAGCCAAAAATGCGACACATTTTTGAAAAAAAATGTAAGGGTAACATCATCAAAAATTTCAAAAATCGGAGAAAAAATCAAAATTTAAATCAAATTTTAAATGCAGAATTGTTCTCCGTTTAAAACTGAGAAGAAAAAACGAAACCAGACTCAAATCGGTTGAGTTTAAGCCAAGTTACGACCAAAAAACCATAGAAGTTGTCCGCGATTTTTAAGCCAAAAATGCGACACATTTTTTGAAAAAAATGTAAGGGTAACATCTTCAAAATTTTCAAAAATCGGAGAAAAAATCAAAATTTAAATCAAATTTTAAATGCAGGATTGTTCTCCGTTTAAAACTGAGAAGAAAAAACGAAACCAGACTCAAATCGGTTGAGTTTAAGCCAAGTTACGAGCAAAAAACCATAGAAGTTGTCCGCAATTTTTAAGCCAAAAATGCGACCCATTTTTTGAAAAAAAATGTAAGGGTAACATCATCAAAAATTTCAAAAATCTGAGAAAAAATCAAAATTTAAATCAAATTTTAAATGCAGAATTGTTCTCCGTTTAAAACTGAGAAGAAAAAACGAAACCAGACTCAAATCGGTTGAGTTTAAGCCAAGTTACGACCAAAAAACCATAGAAGTTGTCCGCAATTTTTAAGCCAAAAATGCGACCCATTTTTTGAAAAAAAATGTAAGGGTAACATCATCAAAAATTTCAAAAATCTGAGAAAAAATCAAAATTTAAATCAAATTTTAAATGCAGGATTGTTCTCCGTTTTAATCTGAGAAGAAAAAACGAAACCAGACTCAAATCGGTTGAGTTTAAGCCAAGTTACGACCAAAAAACCATAGAAGTTGTCCGCAATTTTTAAGCCAAAAATGCGACCCATTTTTTGAAAAAAATGTAAGGGGTAACATCATCAAAAATTTCAAAAATCGGAGAAAAATCAAAATTTAAATCAAATTTTAAATGCAGGATTGTTCTCCGTTTAAAACTGAGAAGAAAAAACGAAACCAGACTCAAATCGGTTGAGTTTAAGCCAAGTTACGACCAAAAAACCATAGAAGTTGTCCGCAATTTTTAAGCCAAAATGCGACCCATTTTTTGAAAAAAAATGTAAGGGTAACATCATCAAAAATTTCAAAAATCGGAGAAAAAATCAAAATTTAAATCAAATTTTAAATGCAGGATTGTTCTCCGTTTTAATCTGAGAAGAAAAAACGAAACCAGACTCAAATCGGTTGAGTTTAAGCCAAGTTACGAGCAAAAAACCATAGAAGTTGTCCGCAATTTTTAAGCCAAAAATGCGACCCATTTTTTGAAAAAAAATGTAAGGGGTAACATCATCAAAAATTTTAAAAATCTGAGAAAAAATCAAAATTTAAATCAAATTTTAAATGCAGAATTGTTCTCCGTTTAAAACTGAGAAGAAAAAACGAAACCAGACTCAAATCGGTTGAGTTTAAGCCAAGTTACGACCAAAAAACCATAGAAGTTGTCCGCAATTTTTAAGCCAAAAATGCGACCCATTTTTTGAAAAAAATGTAAGGGTAACATCATCAAAAATTTCAAAAATCTGAGAAAAAATCAAAATTTAAATCAAATTTTAAATGCAGAATTGTTCTCCGTTTAAAACTGAGAAGAAAAAACGAAACCAGACTCAAATCGGTTGAGTTTAAGCCAAGTTACGAGCAAAAAACCATAGAAGTTGTCCGCAATTTTTAAGCCAAAAATGCGACCCATTTTTTGAAAAAAAATGTAAGGGGTAACATCATCAAAAATTTCAAAAATCTGAGAAAAAATCAAAATTTAAATCAAATTTTAATTGCAGGATTGTTCTCCGTTTTAATCTGAGAAGAAAAAACGAAACCAGACTCAAATCGGTTGAGTTTAAGCCAAGTTACGACCAAAAAACCATAGAAGTTGTCCGCAATTTTTAAGCCAAAAATGCGACACATTTTTTGAAAAAAATGTAAGGGTAACATCATCAAAAATTTCAAAAATCGGAGAAAAAATCAAAATTTAAATCAAATTTTAAATGCAGGATTGTTCTCCGTTTTAATCTGAGAAGAAAAAACGAAACCAGACTCAAATCGGTTGAGTTTAAGCCAAGTTACGACCAAAAAACCATAGAAGTTGTCCGCAATTTTTAAGCCAAAAATGCGACCCATTTTTTGAAAAAAAATGTAAGGGGTAACATCATCAAAAATTTCAAAAATCTGAGAAAAAATCAAAATTTCTCAAAATCGGTTGAGTTTAAGCCAAGTTACGAGCAAAAAACCATAGAAGTTGTCCGCAATTTTTAAGCTAAAAATGCGACACATTTTTTGAAAAAAAATGTAAGGGGTAACATCATCAAAAATTTCAAAAATCTGAGAAAAAATCAAAATTTAAATCAAATTTTAAATGCAGGATTGTTCTCCGTTTTAATCTGAGAAGAAAAAACGAAACCAGACTCAAATCGGTTGAGTTTAAGCCAAGTTACGAGCAAAAAACCATAGAAGTTGTCCGCAATTTTTAAGCCAAAAATGCGACCCATTTTTTGAAAAAAAATGTAAGGGGTAACATCATCAAAAATTTCAAAAATCTGAGAAAAAATCAAAATTTAAATCAAATTTTAAATGCAGGATTGTTCTCCGTTTTAATCTGAGAAGAAAAAACGAAACCAGACTCAAATCGGTTGAGTTTAAGCCAAGTTACGACCAAAAAACCATAGAAGTTGTCCGCAATTTTTAAGCCAAAAATGCGACACATTTTTTGAAAAAAAATGTAAGGGGTAACATCATCAAAAATTTCAAAAATCTGAGAAAAAATCAAAATTTAAATCAAATTTTAAATGCAGAATTGTTCTCCGTTTAAAACTGAGAAGAAAAAACGAAACCAGACTCAAATCGGTTGAGTTTAAGCCAAGTTACGACCAAAAAACCATAGAAGTTGTCCGCAATTTTTAAGCCAAAAATGCGACCCATTTTTTGAAAAAAAATGTAAGGGTAACATCATTAAAATTTTCAAAAATCTGAGAAAAAATCAAAATTTAAATCAAATTTTAAATGCAGGATTGTTCTCCGTTTTAATCTGAGAAGAAAAAACGAAACCAGACTCAAATCGGTTGAGTTTAAGCCAAGTTACGAGCAAAAAACCATAGAAGTTGTCCGCAATTTTTAAGCCAAAAATGCGACCCATTTTTAAAAAAAAAAATGTAAGGGTAACATCATCAAAAATTTCAAAAATCTGAGAAAAAATCAAAATTTAAATCAAATTTTAAATGCAGGATTGTTCTCCGTTTTAATCTGAGAAGAAAAAACGAAACCAGACTCAAATCGGTTGAGTTTAAGCCAAGTTACGACCAAAAAACCATAGAAGTTGTCCGCAATTTTTAAGCCAAAAATGCGACCCATTTTTTGAAAAAAAATGTAAGGGTAACATCATCAAAAATTTCAAAAATCTGAGAAAAAATCAAAATTTAAATCAAATTTTAAATGCAGAATTGTTCTCCGTTTAAAACTGAGAAGAAAAAACGAAACCAGACTCAAATCGGTTGAGTTTAAGCCAAGTTACGACCAAAAAACCATAGAAGTTGTCCGCGATTTTTAAGCCAAAAATGCGACACATTTTTTGAAAAAAATGTAAGGGGTAACATCATTAAAATTTTCAAAAATCTGAGAAAAATCAAAATTTAAATCAAATTTTAAATGCAGGATTGTTCTCCGTTTAAAACTGAGAAGAAAAAACGAAACCAGACTCAAATCGGTTGAGTTTAAGCCAAGTTACGACCAAAAAACCATAGAAGTTGTCCGCAATTTTTAAGCCAAAAATGCGACCCATTTTTTGAAAAAAAATGTAAGGGTAACATCATCAAAAATTTCAAAAATCGGAGAAAAAATCAAAATTTAAATCAAATTTTAAATGCAGAATTGTTCTCCGTTTAAAACTGAGAAGAAAAAACGAAACCAGACTCAAATCGGTTGAGTTTAAGCCAAGTTACGACCAAAAAACCATAGAAGTTGTCCGCAATTTTTAAGCCAAAAATGCGACCCATTTTTTGAAAAAAAATGTAAGGGTAACATCATCAAAAATTTCAAAAATCTGAGAAAAAATCAAAATTTAAATCAAATTTTAAATGCAGGATTGTTCTCCGTTTAAAACTGAGAAGAAAAAACGAAACCAGACTCAAATCGGTTGAGTTTAAGCCAAGTTACGAGCAAAAAACCATAGAAGTTGTCCGCAATTTTTAAGCCAAAATGCGACCCATTTTTTGAAAAAAAATGTAAGGGTAACATCATCAAAAATTTCAAAAATCTGAGAAAAATCAAAATTTAAATCAAATTTTAAATGCAGGATTGTTCTCCGTTTTAAACTGAGAAGAAAAAACGAAACCAGACTCAAATCGGTTGAGTTTAAGCCAAGTTACGACCAAAAAACCATAGAAGTTGTCCGCAATTTTTAAGCCAAAAATGCGACCCATTTTTAAAAAAAAAAATGTAAGGGTAACATCATCAAAAATTTCAAAAATCTGAGAAAAAATCAAAATTTAAATCAAATTTTAAATGCAGGATTGTTCTCCGTTTTAATCTGAGAAGAAAAAACGAAACCAGACTGAAATCGGTTGAGTTTAAGCCAAGTTACGACCAAAAAACCATATAAGTTGTCCGCGATTTTTAAGCCAAAAATGCGACCCATTTTTTGAAAAAAATGTAAGGGGTAACATCATCAAAAATTTCAAAAATCTGAGAAAAATCAAAATTTAAATCAAATTTTAAATGCAGGATTGTTCTCCGTTTTAAACTGAGAAGAAAAAACGAAACCAGACTCAAATCGGTTGAGTTTAAGCCAAGTTACGACCAAAAAACCATAGAAGTTGTCCGCGATTTTTAAGCCAAAAATGCGACCCATTTTTGAAAAAAAATGTAAGGGTAACATCATCAAAAATTTCAAAAATCTGAGAAAAAATCAAAATTTAAATCAAATTTTAAATGCAGGATTGTTCTCCGTTTTAATCTGAGAAGAAAAAACGAAACCAGACTCAAATCGGTTGAGTTTAAGCCAAGTTACGAGCAAAAAACCATAGAAGTTGTCCGCAATTTTTAAGCCAAAAATGCGACCCATTTTTTGAAAAAAAATGTAAGGGTAACATCATCAAAAATTTCAAAAATCTGAGAAAAATCAAAATTTAAATCAAATTTTAAATGCAGGATTGTTCTCCGTTTTAAACTGAGAAGAAAAAACGAAACCAGACTCAAATCGGTTGAGTTTAAGCCAAGTTACGACCAAAAAACCATAGAAGTTGTCCGCAATTTTTAAGCCAAAAATGCGACCCATTTTTTGAAAAAAAATGTAAGGGTAACATCATCAAAAATTTCAAAAATCTGAGAAAAAATCAAAATTTAAATCAAATTTTAAATGCAGAATTGTTCTCCGTTTAAAACTGAGAAGAAAAAACGAAACCAGACTCAAATCGGTTGAGTTTAAGCCAAGTTACGAGCAAAAAACCATAGAAGTTGTCCGCAATTTTTAAGCCAAAAATGCGACCCATTTTTTGAAAAAAAATGTAAGGGTAACATCATCAAAAATTTCAAAAATCTGAGAAAAAATCAAAATTTAAATCAAATTTTAAATGCAGGATTGTTCTCCGTTTAAAACTGAGAAGAAAAAACGAAACCAGACTCAAATCGGTTGAGTTTAAGCCAAGTTACGACCAAAAAACCATAGAAGTTGTCCGCTATTTTTAAGCCAAAAATGCGACCCATTTTTTGAAAAAAATTTAAGGGTAACATCATCAAAAATTTCAAAAATCTGAGAAAAATCAAAATTTAAATCAAATTTTAAATGCAGGATTGTTCTCCGTTTTAAAACTGAGAAGAAAAAACGAAACCAGACTCAAATCGGTTGAGTTTAAGCCAAGTTACGACCAAAAAACCATAGAAGTTGTCCGCAATTTTTAAGCCAAAAATGAGACCCATTTTTTGAAAAAAATGTAAGGGGTAACATCATTAAAATTTTCAAAAATCTGAGAAAAAATCAAAATTTAAATCAAATTTTAAATGCAGAATTGTTCTCCGTTTTAAACTGAGAAGAAAAAACGAAACCAGACTCAAATCGGTTGAGTTTAAGCCAAGTTACGACCAAAAAACCATAGAAGTTGTCCGCAATTTTTAAGCCAAAAATGCGACCCATTTTTTGAAAAAAAATGTAAGGGTAACATCATCAAAAATTTCAAAAATCTGAGAAAAAATCAAAATTTAAATCAAATTTTAAATGCAGAATTGTTCTCCGTTTAAAACTGAGAAGAAAAAACGAAACCAGACTCAAATCGGTTGAGTTTAAGCCAAGTTACGAGCAAAAAACCATAGAAGTTGTCCGCAATTTTTAAGCCAAAAATGCGACCCATTTTTGAAAAAAAATGTAAGGGTAACATCATCAAAAATTTCAAAAATCTGAGAAAAATCAAAATTTAAATCAAATTTTAAATGCAGGATTGTTCTCCGTTTTAATCTGAGAAGAAAAAACGAAACCAGACTCAAATCGGTTGAGTTTAAGCCAAGTTACGACCAAAAAACCATAGAAGTTGTCCGCAATTTTTAAGCCAAAAATGCGACCCATTTTTTGAAAAAAATGTAAGGGTAACATCATCAAAAATTTCAAAAATCTGAGAAAAAATCAAAATTTAAATCAAATTTTAAATGCAGAATTGTTCTCCGTTTAAAACTGAGAAGAAAAAACGAAACCAGACTCAAATCGGTTGAGTTTAAGCCAAGTTACGACCAAAAAACCATAGAAGTTGTCCGCGATTTTTAAGCCAAAATGCGACCCATTTTTTGAAAAAAATGTAAGGGTAACATCATCAAAATTTTCAAAAATCTGAGAAAAAATCAAAATTTAAATCAAATTTTAAATGCAGGATTGTTCTCCGTTTAAAACTGAGAAGAAAAAACGAAACCAGACTCAAATCGGTTGAGTTTAAGCCAAGTTACGACCAAAAAACCATAGAAGTTGTCCGCGATTTTTAAGCCAAAAATGCGACCCATTTTTTGAAAAAAAATGTAAGGGTAACATCATCAAAAATTTCAAAAATCTGAGAAAAAATCAAAATTTAAATCAAATTTTAAATGCAGGATTGTTCTCCGTTTTAAAACTGAGAAGAAAAACGAAACCAGACTCAAATCGGTTGAGTTTAAGCCAAGTTACGAGCAAAAAACCATAGAAGTTGTCCGCAATTTTTAAGCCAAAAATGCGACCCATTTTTTGAAAAAAAATGTAAGGGTAACATCATCAAAAATTTCAAAAATCTGAGAAAAAATCAAAATTTAAATCAAATTTTAAATGCAGAATTGTTCTCCGTTTTAATCTGAGAAGAAAAAACGAAACCAGACTCAAATCGGTTGAGTTTAAGCCAAGTTACGACCAAAAAACCATAGAAGTTGTCCGCGATTTTTAAGCCAAAAATGCGACACATTTTTGAAAAAAAATGTAAGGGGTAACATCATTAAAATTTTCAAAAATCTGAGAAAAAATCAAAATTTAAATCAAATTTTAAATGCAGGATTGTTCTCCGTTTAAAACTGAGAAGAAAAAACGAAACCAGACTCAAATCGGTTGAGTTTAAGCCAAGTTACGAGCAAAAAACCATAGAAGTTGTCCGCAATTTTTAAGCCAAAAATGCGACCCATTTTTTGAAAAAAATGTAAGGGTAACATCATCAAAAATTTCAAAAATCTGAGAAAAAATCAAAATTTAAATCAAATTTTAAATGCAGGATTGTTCTCCGTTTTAATCTGAGAAGAAAAAACAAACCAGACTCAAATCGGTTGAGTTTAAGCCAAGTTACGACCAAAAAACCATAGAAGTTGTCCGCAATTTTTAAGCCAAAAATGCGACCCATTTTTTGAAAAAAATGTAAGGGTAACATCATCAAAAATTTCAAAAATCTGAGAAAAAATCAAAATTTAAATCAAATTTTAAATGCAGGATTGTTCTCCGTTTTAATCTGAGAAGAAAAAACGAAACCAGACTCAAATCGGTTGAGTTTAAGCCAAGTTACGACCAAAAAACCATAGAAGTTGTCCGCAATTTTTAAGCCAAAAATGCGACCCATTTTTTGAAAAAAAATGTAAGGGTAACATCATCAAAAATTTCAAAAATCTGAGAAAAAATCAAAATTTAAATCAAATTTTAAATGCAGAATTGTTCTCCGTTTAAAACTGAGAAGAAAAAACGAAACCAGACTCAAATCGGTTGAGTTTAAGCCAAGTTACGACCAAAAAACCATAGAAGTTGTCCGCGATTTTTAAGCCAAAAATGCGACACATTTTTTGAAAAAAATGTAAGGGTAACATCTTCAAAATTTTCAAAAATCTGAGAAAAAATCAAAATTTAAATCAAATTTTAAATGCAGGATTGTTCTCCGTTTAAAACTGAGAAGAAAAAACGAAACCAGACTCAAATCGGTTGAGTTTAAGCCAAGTTACGAGCAAAAAACCATAGAAGTTGTCCGCAATTTTTAAGCCAAAAATGAGACCCATTTTTTGAAAAAAAATGTAAGGGTAACATCATCAAAAATTTCAAAAATCTGAGAAAAAATCAAAATTTAAATCAAATTTTAAATGCAGGATTGTTCTCCGTTTTAATCTGAGAAGAAAAAGAAACCAGACTCAAATCGGTTGAGTTTAAGCCAAGTTACGACCAAAAAACCATAGAAGTTGTCCGCGATTTTTAAGCCAAAATGCGACCCATTTTTTGAAAAAAATGTAAGGGGTAACATCATTAAAAATTTCAAAAATCTGAGAAAAATCAAAATTTAAATCAAATTTTAAATGCAGGAATTGTTCTCCGTTTAAAACTGAGAAGAAAAAACGAAACCAGACTCAAATCGGTTGAGTTTAAGCCAAGTTACGACCAAAAAACCATAGAAGTTGTCCGCAATTTTTAAGCCAAAAATGCGACCCATTTTTTGAAAAAAAAATGTAAGGGGTAACATCATCAAAAATTTCAAAAATCTGAGAAAAATCAAAATTTAAATCAAATTTTAAATGCAGGATTGTTCTCCGTTTAAAACTGAGAAGAAAAAACGAAACCAGACTCAAATCGGTTGAGTTTAAGCCAAGTTACGACCAAAAAACCATAGAAGTTGTCCGCAATTTTTAAGCCAAAAATGCGACCCATTTTTTGAAAAAAAATGTAAGGGTAACATCATCAAAAATTTCAAAAATCTGAGAAAAAATCAAAATTTAAATCAAATTTTAAATGCAGGATTGTTCTCCGTTTTAATCTGAGAAGAAAAAACGAAACCAGACTCAAATCGGTTGAGTTTAAGCCAAGTTACGACAAAAAACCATAGAAGTTGTCCGCGATTTTTAAGCCAAAAATGCGACCCATTTTTTGAAAAAAATGTAAGGGTAACATCATCAAAAATTTCAAAAATCTGAGAAAAATCAAAATTTAAATCAAATTTTAAATGCAGAATTGTTCTCCGTTTTAAACTGAGAAGAAAAAACGAAACCAGACTCAAATCGGTTGAGTTTAAGCCAAGTTACGACCAAAAAACCATAGAAGTTGTCCGCGATTTTTAAGCCAAAAATGCGACATATTTTTGAAAAAAATGTAAGGGGTAACATCATTAAAATTTTCAAAAATCTGAGAAAAAATCAAAATTTAAATCAAATTTTAAATGCAGGATTGTTCTCCGTTTAAAACTGAGAAGAAAAAACGAAACCAGACTCAAATCGGTTGAGTTTAAGCCAAGTTACGAGCAAAAAACCATAGAAGTTGTCCGCAATTTTTAAGCCAAAAATGCGACCCATTTTTTGAAAAAAAATGTAAGGGGTAACATCATCAAAAATTTCAAAAATCTGAGAAAAAATCAAAATTTAAATCAAATTTTAAATGCAGGATTGTTCTCCGTTTTAATCTGAGAAGAAAAACGAAACCAGACTCAAATCGGTTGAGTTTAAGCCAAGTTACGAGCAAAAAACCATAGAAGTTGTCCGCAATTTTTAAGCCAAAATGCGACCCATTTTTTGAAAAAAAAATGTAAGGGTAACATCATCAAAAATTTCAAAAATCTGAGAAAAATCAAAATTTAAATCAAATTTTAAATGCAGAATTGTTCTCCGTTTTAAACTGAGAAGAAAAAACGAAACCAGACTCAAATCGGTTGAGTTTAAGCCAAGTTACGACCAAAAAACCATAGAAGTTGTCCGCGATTTTTAAGCCAAAAATGCGACCCATTTTTTGAAAAAAAATGTAAGGGGTAACATCATCAAAAATTTCAAAAATCTGAGAAAAAATCAAAATTTAAATCAAATTTTAAATGCAGAATTGTTCTCCGTTTTAATCTGAGAAGAAAAACGAAACCAGACTCAAATCGGTTGAGTTTAAGCCAAGTTACGATCAAAAAACCATAGAAGTTGTCCGCAATTTTTAAGCCAAAAATGCGACCCATTTTTTGAAAAAAAATGTAAGGGGTAACATCATCAAAAATTTCAAAAATCTGAGAAAAATCAAAATTTAAATCAAATTTTAAATGCAGGATTGTTCTCCGTTTTAATCTGAGAAGAAAAAACGAAACCAGACTCAAATCGGTTGAGTTTAAGCCAAGTTACGACCAAAAAACCATAGAAGTTGTCCGCGATTTTTAAGCCAAAAATGCGACCCATTTTTTGAAAAAAATGTAAGGGTAACATCATCAAAAATTTCAAAAATCTGAGAAAAAATCAAAATTTAAATCAAATTTTAAATGCAGAATTGTTCTCCGTTTAAAACTGAGAAGAAAAAACGAAACCAGACTCAAATCGGTTGAGTTTAAGCCAAGTTACGAGCAAAAAACCATAGAAGTTGTCCGCAATTTTTAAGCCAAAAATGAGACCCATTTTTTGAAAAAAATGTAAGGGGTAACATCATTAAAATTTTCAAAAATCGGAGAAAAATCAAAATTTAAATCAAATTTTAAATGCAGGATTGTTCTCCGTTTTAAACTGAGAAGAAAAAACGAAACCAGACTCAAATCGGTTGAGTTTAAGCCAAGTTACGAGCAAAAAACCATAGAAGTTGTCCGCAATTTTTAAGCCAAAAATGAGACCCATTTTTTGAAAAAAAATGTAAGGGTAACATCATCAAAAATTTCAAAAATCTGAGAAAAAATCAAAATTTAAATCAAATTTTAAATGCAGAATTGTTCTCCGTTTAAAACTGAGAAGAAAAAACGAAACCAGACTCAAATCGGTTGAGTTTAAGCCAAGTTACGACCAAAAAACCATAGAAGTTGTCCGCAATTTTTAAGCCAAAAATGAGACCCATTTTTTGAAAAAAATGTAAGGGGTAACATCATCACAAAATTTCAAAAATCTGAGAAAAATCAAAATTTAAATCAAATTTTAAATGCAGAATTGTTCTCCGTTTAAAACTGAGAAGAAAAAACGAAACCAGACTCAAATCGGTTGAGTTTAAGCCAAGTTACGACCAAAAAACCATAGAAGTTGTCCGCGATTTTTAAGCCAAAAATGCGACACATTTTTTGAAAAAAATGTAAGGGGTAACATCATTAAAATTTTCAAAAATCTGAGAAAAAATCAAAATTTAAATCAAATTTTAAATGCAGAATTGTTCTCCGTTTAAAACTGAGAAGAAAAAACGAAACCAGACTCAAATCGGTTGAGTTTAAGCCAAGTTACGACCAAAAAACCATAGAAGTTGTCCGCAATTTTTAAGCCAAAAATGAGACCCATTTTTGAAAAAAATGTAAGGGTAACATCATCAAAAATTTCAAAAATCTGAGAAAAAATCAAAATTTAAATCAAATTTTAAATGCAGGATTGTTCTCCGTTTTAATCTGAGAAGAAAAAACGAAACCAGACTCAAATCGGTTGAGTTTAAGCCAAGTTACGACCAAAAAACCATAGAAGTTGTCCGCGATTTTTAAGCCAAAAATGCGACCCATTTTTTGAAAAAAAATGTAAGGGGTAACATCATCAAAAATTTCAAAAATCGGAGAAAAAATCAAAATTTAAATCAAATTTTAAATGCAGGATTGTTCTCCGTTTTAATCTGAGAAGAAAAAACGAAACCAGACTCAAATCGGTTGAGTTTAAGCCAAGTTACGAGCAAAAAACCATAGAAGTTGTCCGCAATTTTTAAGCCAAAAATGCGACCCATTTTTTGAAAAAAAATGTAAGGGGTAACATCATCAAAATTTCAAAAATCTGAGAAAAATCAAAATTTAAATCAAATTTTAAATGCAGGATTGTTCTCCGTTTAAATCTGAGAAGAAAAAACGAAACCAGACTCAAATCGGTTGAGTTTAAGCCAAGTTACGAGCAAAAAACCATAGAAGTTGTCCGCAATTTTTAAGCCAAAAATGCGACCCATTTTTTGAAAAAAAATGTAAGGGTAACATCATCAAAAATTTCAAAAATCTGAGAAAAAATCAAAATTTAAATCAAATTTTAAATGCAGGATTGTTCTCCGTTTTAATCTGAGAAGAAAAAACGAAACCAGACTCAAATCGGTTGAGTTTAAGCCAAGTTACGACCAAAAAACCATAGAAGTTGTCCGCAATTTTTAAGCCAAAAATGCGACCCATTTTTTGAAAAAAAATGTAAGGGGTAACATCATCAAAAATTTCAAAAATCTGAGAAAAAATCAAAATTTAAATCAAATTTTAAATGCAGAATTGTTCTCCGTTTTAATCTGAGAAGAAAAAACGAAACCAGACTCAAATCGGTTGAGTTTAAGCCAAGTTACGACCAAAAAACCATAGAAGTTGTCCGCGATTTTTAAGCCAAAAATGCGACCCATTTTTTGAAAAAAAATGTAAGGGTAACATCTTCAAAAATTTCAAAAATCTGAGAAAAAATCAAAATTTAAATCAAATTTTAAATGCAGAATTGTTCTCCGTTTAAAACTGAGAAGAAAAAACGAAACCAGACTCAAATCGGTTGAGTTTAAGCCAAGTTACGAGCCAAAAAACCATAGAAGTTGTCCGCGATTTTAAGCCAAAAATGCGACACATTTTTGAAAAAAATGTAAGGGGTAACATCATCAAAAATTTCAAAAATCGGAGAAAAATCAAAATTTAAATCAAATTTTAAATGCAGGATTGTTCTCCGTTTAAAACTGAGAAGAAAAAACGAAACCAGACTCAAATCGGTTGAGTTTAAGCCAAGTTACGACCAAAAAACCATAGAAGTTGTCCGCAATTTTTAAGCCAAAAATGAGACCCATTTTTTGAAAAAAAATGTAAGGGGTAACATCTTCAAAAATTTCAAAAATCTGAGAAAAAATCAAAATTTAAATCAAATTTTAAATGCAGAATTGTTCTCCGTTTAAAACTGAGAAGAAAAAACGAAACCAGACTCAAATCGGTTGAGTTTAAGCCAAGTTACGACCAAAAAACCATAGAAGTTGTCCGCAATTTTTAAGCCAAAAATGAGACCCATTTTTTGAAAAAAAATGTAAGGGTAACATCTTCAAAAATTTCAAAAATCTGAGAAAAAATCAAAATTTAAATCAAATTTTAAATGCAGGATTGTTCTCCGTTTTAATCTGAGAAGAAAAAACGAAACCAGACTCAAATCGGTTGAGTTTAAGCCAAGTTACGACCAAAAAACCATAGAAGTTGTCCGCGATTTTTAAGCCAAAAATGCGACACATTTTTTGAAAAAAATGTAAGGGGTAACATCATTAAAATTTTCAAAAATCTGAGAAAAAATCAAAATTTAAATCAAATTTTAAATGCAGAATTGTTCTCCGTTTAAAACTGAGAAGAAAAAACGAAACCAGACTCAAATCGGTTGAGTTTAAGCCAAGTTACGACCAAAAACCATAGAAGTTGTCCGCAATTTTTAAGCCAAAAATGAGACCCATTTTTTGAAAAAAAATGTAAGGGTAACATCATCAAAAATTTCAAAAATCGGAGAAAAAATCAAAATTTAAATCAAATTTTAAATGCAGAATTGTTCTCCGTTTTAATCTGAGAAGAAAAAACGAAACCAGACTCAAATCGGTTGAGTTTAAGCCAAGTTACGACCAAAAAACCATAGAAGTTGTCCGCGATTTTTAAGCCAAAAATGCGACACATTTTTTGAAAAAAATGTAAGGGGTAACATCATTAAAATTTTCAAAAATCTGAGAAAAAATCAAAATTTAAATCAAATTTTAAATGCAGAATTGTTCTCCGTTTTAATCTGAGAAGAAAAAACGAAACCAGACTCAAATCGGTTGAGTTTAAGCCAAGTTACGACCAAAAAACCATAGAAGTTGTCCGCGATTTTTTAAGCCAAAAATGCGACCCATTTTTTGAAAAAAAATGTAAGGGTAACATCTTCAAAAATTTCAAAAATCTGAGAAAAAATCAAAATTTAAATCAAATTTTAAATGCAGAATTGTTCTCCGTTTTAATCTGAGAAGAAAAAACGAAACCAGACTCAAATCGGTTGAGTTTAAGCCAAGTTACGACCAAAAAACCATAGAAGTTGTCCGCAATTTTTAAGCCAAAAATGAGACCCATTTTTTGAAAAAAAATGTAAGGGTAACATCTTCAAAAATTTCAAAAATCTGAGAAAAAATCAAAATTTAAATCAAATTTTAAATGCAGGATTGTTCTCCGTTTTAATCTGAGAAGAAAAAACGAAACCAGACTCAAATCGGTTGAGTTTAAGCCAAGTTACGACCAAAAAACCATAGAAGTTGTCCGCAATTTTTAAGCCAAAAATGAGACCCATTTTTTGAAAAAAAATGTAAGGGTAACATCTTCAAAAATTTCAAAAATCTGAGAAAAAATCAAAATTTAAATCAAATTTTAAATGCAGAATTGTTCTCCGTTTAAAACTGAGAAGAAAAAACGAAACCAGACTCAAATCGGTTGAGTTTAAGCCAAGTTACGACCAAAAAACCATAGAAGTTGTCCGCAATTTTTAAGCCAAAAATGAGACCCATTTTTTGAAAAAAAATGTAAGGGTAACATCTTCAAAAATTTCAAAAATCTGAGAAAAATCAAAATTTAAATCAAATTTTAAATGCAGAATTGTTCTCCGTTTTAATCTGAGAAGAAAAAACGAAACCAGACTCAAATCGGTTGAGTTTAAGCCAAGTTACGACCAAAAAACCATAGAAGTTGTCCGCTATTTTTAAGCCAAAAATGCGACCCATTTTTTGAAAAAAATGTAAGGGTAACATCATCAAAATTTCAAAAATCTGAGAAAAATCAAAATTTAAATCAAATTTTAAATGCAGAATTGTTCTCCGTTTAAAACTGAGAAGAAAAAACGAAACCAGACTCAAATCGGTTGAGTTTAAGCCAAGTTACGACCAAAAAACCATAGAAGTTGTCCGCGATTTTTAAGCCAAAAATGCGACCCATTTTTTGAAAAAAATGTAAGGGGTAACATCATTAAAATTTTCAAAAATCGGAGAAAAAATCAAAATTTAAATCAAATTTTAAATGCAGAATTGTTCTCCGTTTAAAACTGAGAAGAAAAAACGAAACCAGACTCAAATCGGTTGAGTTTAAGCCAAGTTACGACCAAAAAACCATAGAAGTTGTCCGCAATTTTTAAGCCAAAAATGAGACCCATTTTTTGAAAAAAAATGTAAGGGTAACATCATCAAAAATTTCAAAAATCGGAGAAAAAATCAAAATTTAAATCAAATTTTAAATGCAGGATTGTTCTCCGTTTAAAACTGAGAAGAAAAAACGAAACCAGACTCAAATCGGTTGAGTTTAAGCCAAGTTACGACCAAAAAACCATAGAAGTTGTCCGCGATTTTTAAGCCAAAAATGCGACACATTTTTTGAAAAAAAATGTAAGGGGTAACATCATTAAAATTTCAAAAATCGGAGAAAAAATCAAAATTTAAATCAAATTTTAAATGCAGAATTGTTCTCCGTTTAAAACTGAGAAGAAAAAACGAAACCAGACTCAAATCGGTTGAGTTTAAGCCAAGTTACGACCAAAAAACCATAGAAGTTGTCCGCGATTTTTAAGCCAAAAATGCGACCCATTTTTTGAAAAAAAATGTAAGGGGTAACATCATTAAAAATTTCAAAAATCGGAGAAAAAATCAAAATTTAAATCAAATTTTAAATGCAGAATTGTTCTCCGTTTAAAACTGAGAAGAAAAAACGAAACCAGACTCAAATCGGTTGAGTTTAAGCCAAGTTACGACCAAAAAACCATAGAAGTTGTCCGCAATTTTTAAGCCAAAAATGAGACCCATTTTTTGAAAAAAAATGTAAGGGGTAACATCATCAAAAATTTCAAAAATCTGAGAAAAAATCAAAATTTAAATCAAATTTTAAATGCAGGATTGTTCTCCGTTTAAAACTGAGAAGAAAAAACGAAACCAGACTCAAATCGGTTGAGTTTAAGCCAAGTTACGAGCAAAAAACCATAGAAGTTGTCCGCAATTTTTAAGCCAAAAATGCGACACATTTTTTGAAAAAAAATGTAAGGGGTAACATCATTAAAATTTCAAAAATCGGAGAAAAAATCAAAATTTAAATCAAATTTTAAATGCAGAATTGTTCTCCGTTTAAAACTGAGAAGAAAAAACGAAACCAGACTCAAATCGGTTGAGTTTAAGCCAAGTTACGAGCAAAAACCATAGAAGTTGTCCGCAATTTTTAAGCCAAAAATGCGACCCATTTTTTGAAAAAAAAATGTAAGGGTAACATCATTAAAAATTTCAAAAATCGGAGAAAAAATCAAAATTTAAATCAAATTTTAAATGCAGAATTGTTCTCCGTTTAAAACTGAGAAGAAAAAACGAAACCAGACTCAAATCGGTTGAGTTTAAGCCAAGTTACGACCAAAAAACCATAGAAGTTGTCCGCAATTTTTAAGCCAAAAATGAGACCCATTTTTTGAAAAAAATGTAAGGGGTAACATCATCAAAAATTTCAAAAATCTGAGAAAAAATCAAAATTTAAATCAAATTTTAAATGCAGAATTGTTCTCCGTTTAAAACTGAGAAGAAAAAACGAAACCAGACTCAAATCGGTTGAGTTTAAGCCAAGTTACGAGCAAAAAACCATAGAAGTTGTCCGCGATTTTTAAGCCAAAAATGCGACACATTTTTTGAAAAAAATGTATGTAAGGGTAACATCATTAAAAATTTCAAAAATCGGAGAAAAAATCAAAATTTAAATCAAATTTTAAATGCAGAATTGTTCTCCGTTTAAAACTGAGAAGAAAAAACGAAACCAGACTCAAATCGGTTGAGTTTAAGCCAAGTTACGAGCAAAAAACCATAGAAGTTGTCCGCGATTTTTAAGCCAAAAATGACCCATTTTTTGAAAAAAAATGTAAGGGTAACATCATTAAAATTTTCAAAAATCTGAGAAAAAATCAAAATTTAAATCAAATTTTAAATGCAGAATTGTTCTCCGTTTAAAACTGAGAAGAAAAAACGAAACCAGACTCAAATCGGTTGAGTTTAAGCCAAGTTACGAGCAAAAAACCATAGAAGTTGTCCGCAATTTTTAAGCCAAAATGCGACCCATTTTTAAAAAAAAATGTAAGGGTAACATCATCAAAATTTCAAAAATCTGAGAAAAATCAAAATTTAAATCAAATTTTAAATGCAGGATTGTTCTCCGTTTAAAACTGAGAAGAAAAAACGAAACCAGACTCAAATCGGTTGAGTTTAAGCCAAGTTACGAGCAAAAAACCATAGAAGTTGTCCGCAATTTTTAAGCCAAAAATGCGACCCATTTTTGAAAAAAAAATGTAAGGGGTAACATCATTAAAATTTCAAAAATCGGAGAAAAAATCAAAATTTAAATCAAATTTTAAATGCAGAATTGTTCTCCGTTTAAAACTGAGAAGAAAAAACGAAACCAGACTCAAATCGGTTGAGTTTAAGCCAAGTTACGACCAAAAAACCATAGAAGTTGTCCGCAATTTTTAAGCCAAAAATGAGACCCATTTTTTGAAAAAAAATGTAAGGGTAACATCATCAAAAATTTCAAAAATCTGAGAAAAAATCAAAATTTAAATCAAATTTTAAATGCAGGATTGTTCTCCGTTTTAATCTGAGAAGAAAAAACGAAACCAGACTCAAATCGGTTGAGTTTAAGCCAAGTTACGAGCAAAAAACCATAGAAGTTGTCCGCGATTTTTAAGCCAAAAATGCGACCCATTTTTTGAAAAAAATGTAAGGGGTAACATCATTAAAATTTTCAAAAATCGGAGAAAAAATCAAAATTTAAATCAAATTTTAAATGCAGAATTGTTCTCCGTTTAAAACTGAGAAGAAAAAACGAAACCAGACTCAAATCGGTTGAGTTTAAGCCAAGTTACGAGCAAAAAACCATAGAAGTTGTCCGCGATTTTTAAGCCAAAAATGAGACCCATTTTTTGAAAAAAATGTAAGGGGTAACATCTTCAAAAATTTCAAAAATCTGAGAAAAATCAAAATTTAAATCAAATTTTAAATGCAGAATTGTTCTCCGTTTAAAACTGAGAAGAAAAAACGAAACCAGACTCAAATCGGTTGAGTTTAAGCCAAGTTACGAGAAAAAAAAAAAAAAAAAAAAAAAAAAAATTTTAAAAAGATTTTCTTTTTAATAAAAAAAAAAAAATCAAACGGTTGAGTTTAAGCCAAAAAACCATAGAAGTTGTCCGCGATTTTAAGCCAAAAATGAGACACATTTTTTGAAAAAAATGTAAGGGGTAACATCATTAAAATTTCAAAAATCGGAAAAAATCAAAATTTAAATCAAATTTTAAATGCAGAATTGTTCTCCGTTTAAAACTGAGAAGAAAAAACGAAACCAGACTCAAATCGGTTGAGTTTAAGCCAAGTTACGACCAAAAAACCATAGAAGTTGTCCGCAATTTTTAAGCCAAAAATGAGACCCATTTTTTGAAAACAAATGTAAGGGTAACATCTTCAAAAATTTCAAAAATCTGAGAAAAAATCAAAATTTAAATCAAATTTTAAATGCAGAATTGTTCTCCGTTTAAAACTGAGAAGAAAAAACGAAACCAGACTCAAATCGGTTGAGTTTAAGCCAAGTTACGAGCAAAAAACCATAGAAGTTGTCCGCAATTTTTAAGCCAAAAATGAGACCCATTTTTTGAAAAAAAATGTAAGGGGTAACATCATTAAAATTTCAAAAATCGGAGAAAAAATCAAAATTTAAATCAAATTTTAAATGCAGAATTGTTCTCCGTTTAAAACTGAGAAGAAAAAACGAAACCAGACTCAAATCGGTTGAGTTTAAGCCAAGTTACGACCAAAAAACCATAGAAGTTGTCCGCAATTTTTAAGCCAAAAATGAGACCCATTTTTTGAAAACAAATGTAAGGGTAACATCTTCAAAAATTTCAAAAATCTGAGAAAAAATCAAAATTTAAATCAAATTTTAAATGCAGAATTGTTCTCCGTTTAAAACTGAGAAGAAAAAACGAAACCAGACTCAAATCGGTTGAGTTTAAGCCAAGTTACGAGCAAAAAACCATAGAAGTTGTCCGCAATTTTTAAGCCAAAAATGAGACCCATTTTTTGAAAAAAAATGTAAGGGGTAACATCATTAAAATTTTCAAAAATCGGAGAAAAAATCAAAATTTAAATCAAATTTTAAATGCAGAATTGTTCTCCGTTTAAAACTGAGAAGAAAAACGAAACCAGACTCAAATCGGTTGAGTTTAAGCCAAGTTACGACCAAAAAACCATAGAAGTTGTCCGCAATTTTTAAGCCAAAAATGAGACCCATTTTTGAAAACAAATGTAAGGGTAACATCATTCAAAAATTTCAAAAATCTGATAAAAAATCAAAATTTAAATCAAATTTTAAATGCAGAATTGTTCTCCGTTTAAAACTGAGAAGAAAAAACGAAACCAGACTCAAATCGGTTGAGTTTAAGCCAAGTTACGAGCAAAAAACCATAGAAGTTGTCCGCAATTTTTAAGCCAAAAATGAGACCCATTTAAAAATGCAGAATTGTTCTCCGTTTAAAACTGAGAAGAAAAAACGAAACCAGACTCAAATCGGTTGAGTTTAAGCCAAGTTACGACCAAAAAACCATAGAAGTTGTCCGCGATTTTTAAGCCAAAAATGCGACACATTTTTGAAAAAAATGTAAGGGGTAACATCATTAAAATTTTCAAAAATCGGAGAAAAAATCAAAATTTAAATCAAATTTTAAATGCAGAATTGTTCTCCGTTTAAAACTAAGAAGAAAAAACGAAACCAGACTCAAATCGGTTGAGTTTAAGCCAAGTTACGAGCAAAAAACCATAGAAGTTGTCCGCAATTTTAAGCCAAAAATGAGACCCATTAAATGCAGAATTGTTCTCCGTTTTAATCTGAGAGAAGAAAAAACGAAACCAGACTCAAATCGGTTGAGTTTAAGCCAAGTTACGAGCAAAAAATCAAAATTGTCACGCAATTTTAAGCCAAAAATGAGACCCATTAAATGCAGAATTGTTCTCCGTTTAAAACTGAGAAGAAAAAACGAAACCAGACTCAAATCGGTTGAGTTTAAGCCAAGTTACGACCAAAAAACCATAGAAGTTGTCCGCGATTTTTAAGCCAAAAATGCGACACATTTTTGAAAAAAATGTAAGGGGTAACATCATTAAAATTTAACAAAAATGAGACAAACAACAATTAAATGCAGAATTGTTCTCCGTTTTAATCTGAGAAGAAAAAACGAAACCAGACTCAAATCGGTTGAGTTTAAGCCAAGTTACGAGCAAAAAACCATAGAAGTTGTCCGCAATTTTTAAGCCAAAAATGAGACCCATTTTTTGAAAAAAATGTCAGGGTAACATCATCAAAAATTTCAAAAATCTGAGAAAAAATCAAAATTTAAATCAAATTTTAAATGCAGAATTGTTCTCCGTTTAAAACTGAGAAGAAAAAACGAAACCAGACTCAAATCGGTTGAGTTTAAGCCAAGTTACGACCAAAAAACCATAGAAGTTGTCCGCGATTTTTAAGCCAAAAATGCGACACATTTTTTGAAAAAAATGTAAGGGGTAACATCATTAAAATTTTCAAAAATCTGAGAAAAAATCAAAATTTAAATCAAATTTTAAATGCAGAATTGTTCTCCGTTTAAAACTGAGAAGAAAAAACGAAACCAGACTCAAATCGGTTGAGTTTAAGCCAAGTTACGACCAAAAAACCATAGAAGTTGTCCGCGATTTTTAAGCCAAAAATGCGACACATTTTTTGAAAAAAATGTAAGGGGTAACATCATTAAAATTTTCAAAAATCTGAGAAAAAATCAAAATTTAAATCAAATTTTAAATGCAGAATTGTTCTCCGTTTAAAACTGAGAAGAAAAAACGAAACCAGACTCAAATCGGTTGAGTTTAAGCCAAGTTACGACCAAAAAACCATAGAAGTTGTCCGCAATTTTTAAGCCAAAAATGAGACCCATTTTTTGAAAAAAAATGTAAGGGTAACATCATCAAAAATTTCAAAAATCTGAGAAAAAATCAAAATTTAAATCAAATTTTAAATGCAGAATTGTTCTCCGTTTAAAACTGAGAAGAAAAAACGAAACCAGACTCAAATCGGTTGAGTTTAAGCCAAGTTACGACCAAAAAACCATAGAAGTTGTCCGCAATTTTTAAGCCAAAAATGAGACCCATTTTTTGAAAAAAAATGTAAGGGTAACATCATCAAAAATTTCAAAAATCTGAGAAAAATCATAATTTAAATCAAATTTTAAATGCAGAATTGTTCTCCGTTTAAAACTGAGAAGAAAAAACGAAACCAGACTTAAATCGGTTGAGTTTAAGCCAAGATTACGACCAAAAAACCATAGAAGTTGTCCGCGATTTTTAAGCCAAAAATGCGACCCATTTTTTGAAAAAAATGTAAGGGGTAACATCATTAAAATTTTCAAAAATCGGAGAAAAATCAAAATTTAAATCAAATTTTAAATGCAGAATTGTTCTCCGTTTAAAACTGAGAAGAAAAAACGAAACCAGACTCAAATCGGTTGAGTTTAAGCCAAGTTACGACCAAAAAACCATAGAAGTTGTCCGCGATTTTTAAGCCAAAAATGAGGCCCATTAAATGCAGAATTGTTCTCCGTTTTAATCTGAGAAGAAAAAACGAAACCAGACTCAAATCGGTTGAGTTTAAGCCAAGTTACGACCAAAAAACCATAGAAGTTGTCCGCAATTTTTAAGCCAAAATGAGACCCATTTTTTGAAAAAAAATGTCAGGGTAACATCATCAAAAATTTCAAAAATCTGAAAAAATCAAAATTTAAATCAAATTTTAAATGCAGAATTGTTCTCCGTTTAAAACTGAGAAGAAAAAACGAGACCAGACTCAAATCGGTTGAGTTTAAGCCAAGTTACGACCAAAAAACCATAGAAGTTGTCCGCGATTTTTAAGCCAAAAATGCGACACATTTTTGAAAAAAATGTAAGGGGTAACATCATTAAAATTTCAAAAATCGAAGCCAAAAAAATTGAGACCCAATTTTAAATGCAGAATTGTTCTCCGTTTTAATCTGAGAAGAAAAAACGAAACCAGACTCAAATCGGTTGAGTTTAAGCCAAGTTACGACCAAAAAACCATAGAAGTTGTCCGCAATTTTTAAGCCAAAAATGAGACCCATTTTTTGAAAAAAAATGTCAGGGTAACATCATCAAAAATTTCAAAAATCTGAGAAAAATCAAAATTTAAATCAAATTTTAAATGCAGAATTGTTCTCCGTTTAAAACTGAGAAGAAAAAACGAAACCAGACTCAAATCGGTTGAGTTTAAGCCAAGTTACGAGCAAAAAACCATAGAAGTTGTCCGCAATTTTTAAGCCAAAAATGCGACCCATTTTTTGAAAAAAATTTAAGGGGTAACATCTTCAAAAATTTCAAAAATCTGAGAAAAATCAAAATTTAAATCAAAATTTAAATCAAATTTTAAATGCAGAATTGTTCTCCGTTTAAAACTGAGAAGAAAAAACGAAACCAGACTCAAATCGGTTGAGTTTAAGCCAAGTTACGACCAAAAACCATAGAAGTTGTCCGCAATTTTTAAGCCAAAAATGCGACCCATTTTTTGAAAAAAAATGTAAGGGGTAACATCATTAAAATTTTCAAAAATCGGAGAAAAATCAAAATTTAAATCAAATTTTAAATGCAGAATTGTTCTCCGTTTAAAACTAAGAAGAAAAAACGAAACCAGACTCAAATCGGTTGAGTTTAAGCCAAGATTACGAGCAAAAAACCATAGAAGTTGTCCGCAATTTTTAAGCCAAAAATGAGACCCATTAAATGCAGAATTGTTCTCCGTTTTAATCTGAGAAAAAAAAGAAACCAGACTCAAATCGGTTGAGTTTAAGCCAAGTTACAAAAAAACCATAGATTGTCCGCAATTTTAAGCCAAAAATGAGACCCATTAAATGCAGAATTGTTCTCCGTTTAAAACTGAGAAGAAAAAACGAAACCAGACTCAAATCGGTTGAGTTTAAGCCAAGTTACGACCAAAAAACCATAGAAGTTGTCCGCGATTTTTAAGCCAAAAAATGAGACCCATAAATAATTTTAAATGCAGAATTGTTCTCCGTTTTAATCTGAGAAGAAAAAACGAAACCAGACTCAAATCGGTTGAGTTTAAGCCAAGTTACGACCAAAAAACCATAGAAGTTGTCCGCAATTTTTAAGCCAAAAATGAGACCCATTTTTTGAAAAAAAATGTCAGGGTAACATCATCAAAAATTTCAAAAATCTGAGAAAAAATCAAAATTTAAATCAAATTTTAAATGCAGAATTGTTCTCCGTTTAAAACTGAGAAGAAAAAACGAAACCAGACTCAAATCGGTTGAGTTTAAGCCAAGTTACGACCAAAAAACCATAGAAGTTGTCCGCGATTTTTAAGCCAAAAATGCGACACATTTTTTGAAAAAATGTAAGGGGTAACATCATTAAAATTTAAACCAAAAATGAGACCCAATTAAATTAAAGCAGAATTGTTCTCCGTTTTAATCTGAGAAGAAAAAACGAAACCAGACTCAAATCGGTTGAGTTTAAGCCAAGTTACGAGCAAAAAACCATAGAAGTTGTCCGCAATTTTTAAGCCAAAAAATGACCCATTTTTTGAAAAAAAAATGTCAGGGTAACATCATCAAAAATTTCAAAAATCTGAGAAAAAATCAAAATTTAAATCAAATTTTAAATGCAGAATTGTTCTCCGTTTAAAACTGAGAAGAAAAAACGAAACCAGACTCAAATCGGTTGAGTTTAAGCCAAGTTACGACCAAAAAACCATAGAAGTTGTCCGCAATTTTTAAGCCAAAAATGCGACCCATTTTTTGAAAAAAAATTAAGGGTAACATCTTCAAAAATTTCAAAAATCTGAGAAAAAATCAAAATTTAAATCAAAATTTAAATCAAATTTTAAATGCAGAATTGTTCTCCGTTTAAAACTGAGAAGAAAAAACGAAACCAGACTCAAATCGGTTGAGTTTAAGCCAAGTTACGACCAAAAAACCATAGAAGTTGTCCGCGATTTTTAAGCCAAAAATGCGACACATTTTTTGAAAAAAATGTAAGGGGTAACATCATTAAAATTTTCAAAAATCTGAGAAAAATCAAAATTTAAATCAAATTTTAAATGCAGAATTGTTCTCCGTTTAAAACTGAGAAGAAAAAACGAAACCAGACTCAAATCGGTTGAGTTTAAGCCAAGTTACGACCAAAAAACCATAGAAGTTGTCCGCGATTTTTAAGCCAAAAATGCGACACATTTTTTGAAAAAATGTAAGGGGTAACATCATTAAAATTTTCAAAAATCTGAGAAAAATCAAAATTTAAATCAAATTTTAAATGCAGAATTGTTCTCCGTTTAAAACTGAGAAGAAAAACGAAACCAGACTCAAATCGGTTGAGTTTAAGCCAAGTTACGACCAAAAAACCATAGAAGTTGTCCGCAATTTTTAAGCCAAAAATGAGACCCATTTTTTGAAAAAAAATGTAAGGGTAACATCATCAAAAATTTCAAAAATCTGAGAAAAAATCAAAATTTAAATCAAATTTTAAATGCAGAATTGTTCTCCGTTTAAAACTGAGAAGAAAAAACGAAACCAGACTCAAATCGGTTGAGTTTAAGCCAAGTTACGACCAAAAAACCATAGAAGTTGTCCGCAATTTTTAAGCCAAAAATGAGACCCATTTTTGAAAACAAATGTAAGGGTAACATCATCAAAAATTTCAAAAATCTGAGAAAAATCAAAATTTAAATCAAATTTTAAATGCAGAATTGTTCTCCGTTTAAAACTGAGAAGAAAAACGAAACCAGACTTAAATCGGTTGAGTTTAAGCCAAGTTACGACCAAAAAACCATAGAAGTTGTCCGCGATTTTTAAGCCAAAAATGCGACACATTTTTTGAAAAAAATGTAAGGGGTAACATCATTAAAATTTTCAAAAATCGGAGAAAAATCAAAATTTAAATCAAATTTTAAATGCAGAATTGTTCTCCGTTTAAAACTGAGAAGAAAAAACGAAACCAGACTCAAATCGGTTGAGTTTAAGCCAAGTTACGACCAAAAAACCATAGAAGTTGTCCGCGATTTTTAAGCCAAAAATGAGACCCATTAAATGCAGAATTGTTCTCCGTTTTAATCTGAAAAAAAAAAAAACCGAAACCAGACTCAAATCGGTTGAGTTTAAGCCAAGGTTACGACAAAAAACCATAGAAGTTGTCCGCAATTTTTAAGCCAAAAATGAGACCCATTTTTTGAAAACAAATGTAAGGGTAACATCATCAAAAATTTCAAAAATCTGAGAAAAATCAAAATTTAAATCAAATTTTAAATGCAGAATTGTTCTCCGTTTAAAACTGAGAAGAAAAAACGAGACCAGACTCAAATCGGTTGAGTTTAAGCCAAGTTACGACCAAAAAACCATAGAAGTTGTCCGCGATTTTTAAGCCAAAAATGCGACACATTTTTTGAAAAAAATGTAAGGGGTAACATCATTAAAATTTAAGCCAAAAATGAGACCCAATTAAATGCAGAATTGTTCTCCGTTTTAATCTGAGAAGAAAAAACGAAACCAGACTCAAATCGGTTGAGTTTAAGCCAAGTTACGAGCAAAAAACCATAGAAGTTGTCCGCAATTTTTAAGCCAAAAGGACGACCCATTTTTTGAAAAAAAAATGTCAGGGGTAACATCATCAAAAATTTCAAAAATCTGAGAAAAAATCAAAATTTAAATCAAATTTTAAATGCAGAATTGTTCTCCGTTTAAAACTGAGAAGAAAAAACGAAACCAGACTCAAATCGGTTGAGTTTAAGCCAAGTTACGAGCAAAAAACCATAGAAGTTGTCCGCAATTTTTAAGCCAAAAATGCGACCCATTTTTTGAAAAAAAATTTAAGGGTAACATCTTCAAAAATTTCAAAAATCTGAGAAAAAATCAAAATTTAAATCAAAATTTAAATCAAATTTTAAATGCAGAATTGTTCTCCGTTTAAAACTGAGAAGAAAAAACGAAACCAGACTCAAATCGGTTGAGTTTAAGCCAAGTTACGACCAAAAAACCATAGAAGTTGTCCGCGATTTTTAAGCCAAAATGCGACACATTTTTTGAAAAAAATGTAAGGGGTAACATCATTAAAATTTTCAAAAATCTGAGAAAAAATCAAAATTTAAATCAAATTTTAAATGCAGAATTGTTCTCCGTTTTAATCTGAGAAGAAAAAACGAAACCAGACTCAAATCGGTTGAGTTTAAGCCAAGTTACGACCAAAAAACCATAGAAGTTGTCCGCAATTTTTAAGCCAAAAATGAGACCCATTTTTTGAAAAAAAATGTAAGGGTAACATCATCAAAAATTTCAAAAATCTGAGAAAAATCAAAATTTAAATCAAATTTTAAATGCAGAATTGTTCTCCGTTTAAAACTGAGAAGAAAACGAAAACCAGACTTAAATCGGTTGAGTTTAAGCCAAGTTACGACCAAAAAACCATAGAAGTTGTCCGCGATTTTTAAGCCAAAAATGCGACACATTTTTTGAAAAAAATGTAAGGGGTAACATCATTAAAATTTTCAAAAATCTGAGAAAAAATCAAAATTTAAATCAAATTTTAAATGCAGAATTGTTCTCCGTTTTAATCTGAGAAGAAAAAACGAAACCAGACTCAAATCGGTTGAGTTTAAGCCAAGTTACGACCAAAAAACCATAGAAGTTGTCCGCAATTTTTAAGCCAAAAATGAGACCCATTTTTTGAAAACAAATGTAAGGGTAACATCATCAAAAATTTCAAAAATCTGAGAAAAAATCAAAATTTAAATCAAATTTTAAATGCAGAATTGTTCTCCGTTTAAAACTGAGAAGAAAAAACGAAACCAGACTCAAATCGGTTGAGTTTAAGCCAAGTTACGACCAAAAAACCATAGAAGTTGTCCGCGATTTTTAAGCCAAAAATGCGACACATTTTTTGAAAAAAAATGTAAGGGGTAACATCATTAAAATTTTCAAAAATCGGAGAAAAAATCAAAATTTAAATCAAATTTTAAATGCAGAATTGTTCTCCGTTTAAAACTGAGAAGAAAAAACGAAACCAGACTCAAATCGGTTGAGTTTAAGCCAAGTTACGAGCAAAAAACCATAGAAGTTGTCCGCAATTTTTATGTCAAAAATGAGACCCATTTTTGAAAAAAAATGTAAGGGTAACATCATCAAAAATTTCAAAAATCTGAGAAAAAATCAAAATTTAAATCAAATTTTAAATGCAGAATTGTTCTCCGTTTAAAACTGAGAAGAAAAAACGAAACCAGACTCAAATCGGTTGAGTTTAAGCCAAGTTACGACCAAAAAACCATAGAAGTTGTCCGCTATTTTTAAGCCAAAAATGCGACCCATTTTTTGAAAAAAATGTAAGGGGTAACATCATCAAAAATTTCAAAAATCTGAGAAAAAATCAAAATTTAAATCAAATTTTAAATGCAGAATTGTTCTCCGTTTAAAACTGAGAAGAAAAAACGAAACCAGACTCAAATCGGTTGAGTTTAAGCCAAGTTACGAGCAAAAAACCATAGAAGTTGTCCGCAATTTTTAAGCCAAAAATGAGACCCATTTTTTGAAAAAAAATGTAAGGGTAACATCTTCAAAAATTTCAAAAATCTGAGAAAAAATCAAAATTTAAATCAAATTTTAAATGCAGAATTGTTCTCCGTTTAAAACTGAGAAGAAAAAACGAAACCAGACTCAAATCGGTTGAGTTTAAGCCAAGTTACGAGCAAAAAACCATAGAAGTTGTCCGCAATTTTTATGTCAAAAATGAGACCCATTTTTTGAAAAAAAATGTAAGGGGTAACATCATCAAAAATTTTCAAAAATCGGAGAAAAAATCAAAATTTAAATCAAATTTTAAATGCAGGATTGTTCTCCGTTTTAAACTGAGAAGAAAAAACGAAACCAGACTCAAATCGGTTGAGTTTAAGCCAAGTTACGACCAAAAAACCATAGAAGTTGTCCGCGATTTTTAAGCCAAAAATGCGACACATTTTTTGAAAAAAATGTAAGGGGTAACATCATTAAAATTTTCAAAAATCTGAGAAAAAATCAAAATTTAAATCAAATTTTAAATGCAGAATTGTTCTCCGTTTTAATCTGAGAAGAAAAAACGAAACCAGACTCAAATCGGTTGAGTTTAAGCCAAGTTACGACCAAAAAACCATAGAAGTTGTCCGCAATTTTTAAGCCAAAAATGCGACCCAATTTTTGAAAAAAATTTAAGGGGTAACATCTTCAAAAATTTCAAAAATCTGAGAAAAAATCAAAATTTAAATCAAATTTTAAATGCAGAATTGTTCTCCGTTTAAAACTGAGAAGAAAAAACGAAACCAGACTCAAATCGGTTGAGTTTAAGCCAAGTTACGACCAAAAAACCATAGAAGTTGTCCGCAATTTTTAAGCCAAAAATGCGACCCATTTTTTGAAAAAAAATGTAAGGGTAACATCTTCAAAAATTTCAAAAATCTGAGAAAAAATCAAAATTTAAATCAAATTTTAAATGCAGAATTGTTCTCCGTTTAAAACTGAGAAGAAAAAACGAAACCAGACTCAAATCGGTTGAGTTTAAGCCAAGTTACGAGCAAAAAACCATAGAAGTTGTCCGCAATTTTTAAGCCAAAAATGAGACCCATTTTTTGAAAAAAAAAATGTAAGGGGTAACATCATAAAAATTTTCAAAAATCGGAGAAAAAATCAAAATTTATATCAAATTTTAAATGCAGAATTGTTCTCCGTTTTAATCTGAGAAGAAAAAACGAAACCAGACTCAAATCGGTTGAGTTTAAGCCAAGTTACGACCAAAAAACCATAGAAGTTGTCCGCAATTTTTAAGCCAAAAATGCGACCCATTTTTTGAAAAAAAATGTAAGGGTAACATCTTCAAAAATTTCAAAAATCTGAGAAAAAATCAAAATTTAAATCAAATTTTAAATGCAGAATTGTTCTCCGTTTAAAACTGAGAAGAAAAAACGAAACCAGACTCAAATCGGTTGAGTTTAAGCCAAGTTACGACCAAAAAACCATAGAAGTCGTCCGCAATTTTTAAGCCAAAATGAGACCCATTTTTTGAAAAAAAAATGTAAGGGGTAACATCATAAAAATTTTCAAAAATCTGAGAAAAAATCAAAATTTAAATCAAATTTTAAATGCAGAATTGTTCTCCGTTTAAAACTGAGAAGAAAAAACGAAACCAGACTCAAATCGGTTGAGTTTAAGCCAAGTTACGACCAAAAAACCATAGAAGTTGTCCGCAATTTTTAAGCCAAAATGCGACCCATTTTTCGAAAAAAAATTTAAGGGTAACATCTTCAAAATTTTCAAAAATCTGAGAAAAAATCAAAATTTAAATCAAATTTTAAATGCAGGATTGTTCTCCGTTTTAATCTGAGAAGAAAAAACGAAACCAGACTCAAATCGGTTGAGTTTAAGCCAAGTTACGACCAAAAAACCATAGAAGTTGTCCGCTATTTTTAAGCCAAAAATGCGACCCATTTAAAAAAAAAAAAGTAAGGGTAACATCATCAAAAATTTCAAAAATCTGAGAAAAATCAAAATTTAAATCAAATTTTAAATGCAGAATTGTTCTCCGTTTAAAACTGAGAAGAAAAAACGAAGCCAGACTCAAATCGGTTGAGTTTAATTTGATCAGTTAAATATAAATATTTCTAATCAGAAGTAGAATTTTTTTATTTTCCTGTACTTTCCTGCAAGTCCCTGTTATTAATAAAAATTTTCTAGGTAAGGTTATTTCCACTCCATAGATTTTTACATATTCTACTCCCAAATAAACCCTAAATTTGTTTAAAGTCCTCAACTGAAAACCTAAAAACCCCATAAAAATCGCTTCTTAAACGGCGTCAAGAAGAAATTGTTCCATTAAAAGCCCACCCGTAGACCATTTAATTCTGCATGCTCACGGCTTAAACTTGGGTAATGACTGGACCCATGGACTGATGAAACTAACGAATAATAATCCGTATATGCGAAATCGATACTCTCCCCGCTGAAAGGTATCATCACTCCCCATAAAACATACAACAAAAAAAAAAGAAGAGAAAGTAAGCGCCAAAACTTGGTGGGTGGCGGGTGGTGGGTGGTGTTACGGTTTAGTTGGATGGACAAGGACGAGGACGAGGACGAGTCCTGTGATGGTGATGCCTCATAGGCTGCCCCCGGTCTGGTTGCCCTGGCAATGCAGGGACGGAGAGAGAACAGAGGCAGAGCGTCTGTCAGCGGCAGACAGGAACCGGGGGGCACCACCCCCCACAACCCCGGAAAAGCCACCCCAAATCCAAGCCAGGGCCAACCCCCTTGTGGAAGCTGCTGCACGCTTCATAGGCGCAACGAATGAATTTTAATTTGATTAAAGTGAAAAATTGAAAAAGTGAAAAATTGAAAATTGCCTCCTTGGCAGAGCCTCCAACGCTTTGGCTTTCGCTTTCACTTCATCTTTATTTTGATTTTGATTTCGATTTTTTTATTTATTTTTTTCAGGACTTTATTAAACGGGGACAGGGGTTGATGAGGGGGCAAGGATATGCGGGGATTAGTGGGCCAATCAGCAGGCAGCCGGGTTTCTGTGGCCTGCTGCACAAAACCTCATCGTCAGTTGGCGGCTGGCGGCTGGCGGCTGGGTTGCCATGGCCAGAAATGCCAAATGCCAAATGCCAAATGCCGATTGACGACGTCGTTGCTGTCTACCTTTTGGGGGAAGGACTCTCGGGGCAGGACTCGCGCTGAAGAAACTCCCCCTCTTGGCAGCTGGGAGTGAGGGCTTAGGCCGCCTTAAACCTTTTTTCCTCCCCCCAAATAATGTTGTTTTTGTTACTCGCCGAGAGAGTCCGCCCGTTCAAAGGCTTTTCCCCAGAGCAGTGCCAGAGTTGCTTAGCCCGGCTAAGAAGCATTCTTCTCCTGGGTCGGTCGTCTGCTGGAATTACGCCGCTTGGATTTCAAGTGCTGCCACTTGTTGTGTGGCCCGAAACAGGGCCGTTTTCGAAGCGAAACTACCTGAATTATTTCCCTTTAGGTTACATTATCTCAAACTACAGAAACTGTTACCATTTTCTTCTAAAAGGGAGCATTAACTTTCAGACTGAGTCCGCTCCTGGCGCCAAGACAAACCCAACTGCGGTTCCATAGTTGCAAGTTGTCAGAGGTCAGAGGAAGCGAGGAGAAGGCAGGAGAGGCCAGGAGACTGCCAGGAGGCAGCCAGGAGGGTGCCAGGAGACTGCCAGGAGAGGCCAGGAGACGGGCAAAGACTCCACTCGAGTATAACAGAATTTTGCACTGAACCCTGAAACGCGACGAGGTCCTGGAGCATCCAGGAAGTGAGACTAGGAGCTGCCGCGCCGGAATCCCACCAATGGCATCCACATGGGGCGCATTGTGAAGTGCAAAAAAGGCGCATTTTACAAGATTTTTATTACATATAAATGTGAAAAGTATTAAAAAAGTAAACTTTTTTATAGACTTTTCATTTTCTCTCGCCTTTTGGAGTCGAGATGGTTGGAGGGCGGAGAAAAGAAGTTGTTCGCTTTTCGTCTGGGCGTCATGATGCGTGTTAAGGGAATACACACAACCCAAGCACACAACGAATATCCACAGACCTCGCACACCCACCACACACTCCTCACCACCCCTCACCCCCACACACAACACTCTGGCATAGGCCAAAACATCTTGCCATGGAAATGCTTTCACTGGGCTACAAGGAAACCCAAGGATAAGTGCGCTACCTTTTGGAATTATGTTTCTTGGAGAGTTTGAGGTGCTACTTAATTTATATAATTGTTATTTTAGAGTTTAGTCTTAGGTTTCATTTAAAATTTTATATAGACCAAAAGAGTTTCATGGGTTTTTTTTAGGGAAGAAGCAAGCCTACCTCAAAGTATGCCACACTTGCTGATCGTCAAGGGATTGCGATTTATAGTTGAGGCCTGCTTTTGGGCTGATGTTCTGGTTTATATTCTAATAAATATTATTGCTATATTTTTCCTATATTCCTGACATACTCTCAACAATTTCTAATATATATTCTTGCTATATTCCTGACATATTCCTGGCACATTCCTGGAATATACTTGATATATTCCTGACATTTTCTTGGCATATTCTCCACATATTCAAATATATATTCTTGCCTCTCGTAATAAATTCCTATAAATATTCCCGCCATATTCCCACATTTGACATATTCCTGACACAATCTTATATATATTCCTGGCATATTCTAGCTATATTCAGTTCTCTGAAAACCCAAAGTTCACTCATCGTGGCAGCGTCCTTCAGAGCCGGCTCAGCCGAAAGAAAAACCACAAATCTCCACTCCACTCCTACCAACTCCACTCGCTGTTCCTGTTATTGTTGCCAGTGCTGGGATTCGTTTTGTAAGTGGGCGGAGATGGAACCAAAGGGAAAATCCCGGGGAAATGGCAATGGAAATGGTAAAGGGAAACGGTCTGAGAAAAGGGAGGAAGAGTCCCGGGCCAAAGACGTAACCGTGTCGATGCGGAGTTGCTGTTGTTCCGGGCGGGAGTTACTGGGGTTTTTTTATTTCTATTTTTTGCTTTACCACACAGACTTTTCATATATTTTTCTTAACAAATTTCGTCCCATCCGCCGCCTCGCACACTTTTTAAATTTCATTTTATTACTATAACAAGACATAAGTAGGCATAATGGGGCCCTATAAAATATTCAAAAGGAAATTGGCATAGAAAGTTTAACAGCCGAGGGCAGAGTTTTGTATGGTTACGGTTACGAGTCCTTTTGCTACTTGTTCCTGGTTCTGGGTACTTTTTACTTTTTTGCCACATTCAAGCCTAGGCACTTCGAGGACCTCGAACCTGGATCGGGACCCGGACGAGGTGCTGTCACCTCGAGGAGCAGGAAGCGCGAGTGTTGAGCTATTAACGGTGAGGTTAATGCACTCCAAACTTGAAAACTGAAAGGTAAATGCACTGTAACTTTCGTCTAAGTATGAAGGAATTCTAAAGAAATAAAATATATATTGAAATATATAATTTGAAAACCTTAAAAAGTAAGATTAAACATTTATTTAAAGTAAACTACAAACTACAGAGGTAATTCCGGCATTTGAACTATAGAAAATCAGTAAGAAGTCTCTGAAAAATCAAGTAAATATTTATGAAGAATTATAAAAACTTGATCTATGATTTCTTGCTTAACAAAGCACAAATATTTTTTTTAAGTTAACGCTATAAATGTACGATTTATTGGCCTGTACTGCCTGAAGTAAACTCCAAAGAACATTTTTATTTGGTGCTTGGAGAGGCCTTGAGTGGCACCAGCCAGGACTTCCGTGCCTGGGCCAATTTGTACAACGAATATTTAGTATATGGCACCCTTCCTCCCACTTTTCCTACCACTCCTCCCTCCTCCTTATCACCTCCACCCACTGTCAATCATTTTCACAAGCGATTTGTCAGGCAATGCCGCGATGCAAATAAGCCGCGACAGTCCCCAAAAACTTGGTGACGTTTTCCTTTTCTTTTTTTTTTTCGGCGGGATCATCATGATTTTTTACAACTTTTCATTTATGCGCTCGAGCTGCCTTAACGGCCGCCAAGAGAAGGAGCAGGAGCTGGAGCAGGGAGCAAGTAGGAAGGAGCTGAAGCTGAAGCAAGGAGCAGCATATGTGGCTTTGCAAATCCGGAAATCCTGCCAGTTTCAGGCCACTATTCAAATGAGCAGCTCTCCCTCCCTCTCTCCCCCGTCTCCCGTCAAATGGCTTGGAAAATATGCTTTCTTGGAGCCGCAGCCTTAACTGCCTCGCCCTTCTTGAGCACCCTGAGCCGCGAGTAGATGATGTCCCAGTCCAGATAGGCGCCCACAATGTACCGCGAGTTGCGTTCGGTGTCATCGTAGCCGGTGCGGCCATGGAGCAGGCGAATGTTGTTGAAGGTCAGCACATCGCCGGGCCGGGTCTTGAAGGCATGGGCATCGGCTCGGGCCAGGCGAACGAAGCGGGCATAGGACTCGTACCACGGAAGGACCTCCGAGAGGGGCACATTGAACTGGCTGTCCCGCTGGGGCACGCTGTGGTTCACCCGGCTGTACCGGCCCTGGGCATCCAGACTAGAGGAGGAGGAGGAGGAGGAAAGCCAGAATTCGCAGCTTTTAAATGATTCCAAAAGAGAGAAAATCAAACTCTCACCATATCACCGGCGCCCGCCAAATGTTATGAAACTCCCGTCCATCCTCGCTGCCAATGTCATTCCAGTCCACCAGCACGCGGCTGAGTCGCTCAAAATCCTCCGGATAATCGCGACGCAGTACATCAGCAATGTGAAAGGCGTCCACCAGCAGGTTACTGCCCCCCGACGACTCCGTCTGGACCACACAGTGCAGGATATTAACGCTGGGCTTGTACTCGTAGTACGGCAGATCCGTGTGCAGGGGCAGAGGCAGCGAGAGGTAGGCAAAATTCTGGGCACCAGGCTTGGCCTGAACCACAAACTCCTCGCCGTAGGTGGTGCGCCGAATGAAGCCCACCCGCTCGGCCAGGCGTCGCACCACGCCCCCGTCCAGCGGAGCTCCTCGCAGCAGGGCCACTCCGTGCACGGCCAGGGCCTGGAGCCACTCCAAGAGCCTCGCATCCTGTTGCATTACCTCCTCATAGCAAAAGTGGCGGGCAATCGTGGGGAAATCCGCGCCAGCCCAGTGCTGGGTGGGTGGCCGGTAGAAATCCTCCAGATAACTCTGCTGGCGCTTCTCCTCGAAACTGCGCTCCTGCAGCCACTGCAGGGAGAACCGGCTCTCATGTGAGTCGCTCCACTGAACCACCAGCTCCTGGTCCTTATCTTGATTCCTCTTGTCTTCTGTGCTGAGACCCACTGGTCGTACCTTCGTGTCAAAGGTATCCCAATCCAGCTTGCGTGAACGGGAAGTGCCATGGAAGCAGTCTGAGCACAGGCAGTTGTCCCTCAGCCAAACACCTGGAAAGGTCAAAGGCTGGGAGTCCTTCTCCGGCTGTACTTCTATGTTAACTTCGTTCACTATCCTGGCACTGATCCACCGGCACGCGGAGGAGGAGGAGGAGGAGGAGGTGCGTGTGGCCAGAGCACGGCCTAGTCGCTGCGCCCACATGATGACGTTGTGCTGGCCACGAGCGTTCGCAGCGGAATGAGACGACGGAGAAAGCGTTATGGCAAACGAAATTGAAACAAAAATCGAAAACAAAAACTGAAGCAAAAACTGAAACAAAAAGTGAAACAAACACTAAAACAAAAACTGAGAACCACTAACAAAAACCAAAAACGTAAACGAAAGTGATACGATTTCCCTAGATCAGCAGTTGGATCGAGTCTTTGGACTTTGGCTGCCAGCTCACCGCGCAGAAGAGGACAAGGGCGTAGCTAGAAATATTTGTGGAACCTCTCAGGGGTATTGTAAATTCAGTGAGAAGTTTGCAGGATAAAAATGGGGTTTGTGTAAATATCTTTACTATGAAATTACATTCTTCCCAAGACCTAAGGGACATCAGACAGAGATGTGTTATAATATCTCAAAAATAAGATAAAGAATGAAAACATTCCCCATCGAAAAACTTCAGCCTCCGCCTCTGCCTATCGGCAGATGGTGTGTTATCAAGAAGCTATGTTGGTATGTGATCTCTGCTGGGAAGACGACACGCTGAGGCAGCTGAAAAATAAGATTACAATGTTATAAACCAGAGGGGTTTTTTTATGATTAGCTTTAGGTGAATATGGAATGCCCTGAAAGAAGGTACTTTTAGAGGTATATTTAGGGGGAATCTAAACCAAATCAAACCAGTTTCAAGCAGCTCTACTTGCGCATAATTCTGCATAAAAATTTGATCACTTCATTCCACTACATCTTGCCATTTTGATTGACCTTTTTGTGAACTAATTCGCTCTAATTCCAAGTTGCAAGTCAATCAGCTCAAAGACTGGAGGAGTCTATGGCCACAAATTAGCATCTCCCAGCGAGTAAAGACATTCACAGAGGCCACCCGGCAACGTTTCGGCAGCAACGATTTGCTTGACGTCACTGCTGATAAGTCGCCTTTGCTGCTGGTGGCAGGCCAGTGGTCAATCAATCAATCAATCAATCAATCAATCAATCAATCAATCAATTGAATCATCTTTGTCCGCCTGCGGGCCCCTGGCCTAAAGCCTTTAAAAGGGCCTCTTGCGATTCTTGTGAAAGCAATAAAAATTGCAGCGCCTTCCGTGGCCAAGGCTGACCTGTTGCACAATTGAATGGAGAGCAGCCGCTGTGTGGCAGTTGCAACTGGCCAAAACGGGAGGGGGGAGGAGCAAAATACACTGGCAGAAATAGGTTGATATTTCAAAAGAACTTTAGAAAAGCCTTTGGAAGGGATTTAAGGGGTTTGAAATCTTTAAAAAGGCTGGGGCACACCTTTTGGGTGAACTTTTAAACGAACTTCAAAACTCGCTTTTGCTTTTTATGGATTTCATTACGTATCTATAGTTTTTTGTTTTGTTTTTAAAATATATTGTATAATATATACAAAATTTCTTCAACAAAAAGTATGGTGAGATTTCTTGGGAGCTTCAAAAACCGCTTGGTTTTTTCTGAAGTGTTTTGTAAAATGTAATATAAATAAAATCATAATCCATCCAAGTGTACCCGCTGACCAGCAGCAGCAGCCGCAGGAGCCGAAGCCCGGCTCGGGACAGGGCCGGCGGATGCCCAAATGTCTGCTGGCTGCCCAGACCATTTACAGCGCGGACAATAAATTCTTCATGCGCGGCTGCCTGGGTGCCTCATGCCTCCTGGCTGCTGCCTCCTTCCTGCCTGCCTGCTGCCTGCTGCTGCCTCCCACCTCCTGCCTGCCGCCGGAGGCTTTTGGAAATGTTGCAGAAATTCCCAAGCCGGCGGCCATAAAAATGCGGCTCACATGTGACAACGATTTGTACTTTAGCTCCTTTTATGGCCCCGCCTGTAGTGGCTCCTGCCCGAGGCTGTTGCATTTTTAAAAGCAACTCACGCTCGAGCTGGGTCCCCTTTGTCCCCGTCGCTGCCTGGCAAATCTCAAAATCGCATCAGATTATACGAGTTATGCGATGGAGCGACGGAGCGACGGAGCTCCCGTTTTGGTCATCTGCCGTTGTTGCTGCTGTTCCGCTTTGTAGGTCATCGCCTCCTCCTCGAACCGAGGCCCTGCTCCTCCTCGTCAGCCCCTCCACAGTCATCCTCCAACGCCCACCCCCCCCTCAATTGGGTCAATTAACACTGACGACCCTCGACGGATATGCGGATATGTCCTTCAGGCAAAAGGAGCCCCGAGATATGCTGAGCAGCGATTCAAAGCGATGCGATGATTATCGTGTCACCACTCAGAACGAGTGAGTCCTTGTTCTTGTCCGGGATGTTAACAGTTTTCGTTTCATGTAATTAAGTGCTGCTGATCCACTAGGTTTTATCTTCATCTTTAAGACGCAACCCGTCGGTGGGACGGACGGACAGTGAAAGCTCTTTGGCTTCCACGCTCGAAAGCGAAACAATGGAGGGCAGGACACTGGGCCAGTTGGTATGGGATAGAGTCTGGGTTTGGGATTGGGATTGCGATTGGGATTGGGTTTGGGTTTGGGTTGGTTCTGGGACGGACAGTGTTTGCAAACTGTCTGGGCGAGACAACGCTGTACGTGCCGATGATGTCCGCCGGTGCAGGATTCGTTGTCAACAAGGGTATATTGTGTGCTAGCCTACGGGAAATGGAAGGAAAGGATCTACGGTTCTATATGGTTTATAAATGGGTTTATTATGGTCAAAGGGAGTATTTAGAGTTCGATTTTAATTGCTTATATCTATTAATTATAAAAGCTTAAGGTTATTAATACATCTAGAAGCTACAAGACTTGAGGAAGCTAAAGAATCCTTTACAAAAATAAGCAAGTTCGCCAGGTAAAAGGGTATGCAGGTCCCTGTATTTAAAAGCTAAAGAATCCTTTAAAAAATAAAACAAATTTGCAAGGTTAAAGAATATTCAGTTCCCGGTTTTAAGAAGCTAAAGAATCTTTTATCCATCATCCTTTTAAAAATAAGTCAGTTTGCCAGGCTCAAGGATATTAAGTTCTTCGTTTTAAGATGGTAACGAATTCCTTAAAAAATAAAGGAAATTTGCAAATCAGGTTAGAGGGTATGCCGAGTCCTGTTTTAGCTACATATTCCAAGAACCCACCCCGGGTATCTCCTAGTCGGTTCACTGGCTGGCTCTGCCTCTGCTGATTGCACTTCAGCTGGGCAAGGACCAAGGAATAGGACTCGAAGCATTCCGAAAAATGTGTTAAGAGTCTAAACACGAACGTGCTGCTCAAAGGCCACTCGTTAACAGGCGCCAGGGTTCGGTTCGGAAGCCGGAAGGGAAGTCGCCTCGCCTCATCTCAGTTGACTCAGCATATCCGCAGCTCGAGCCCGAGCCCCCGCCGCATGGACAGTAGCGGCGGCTGCTATTGGCAAAATATTTGCACTATTTTTTTGAACAAGATGCATCCAAAGACACAGTCACACACACACACCCACTGTCCCCCACACAAGGCTTCCTTCATATATCTTCCTTACCTTATTCTTTACTCTTTTTTTTCTGTGTGTGCTTTTTGGGTAAAGGAAAAAGGCTGCACTCTCTCCTTTTGCAGGTGGCATCTGCAGCAGCGCGTCTGCAGCCATTTCATTTGGCTGCTTATTTTATTGCCTTCGAGCACCGGCAGACAGAGACGGTTGGCAAACAAACAAACAAACAAACAAAGAAACAAACAAACTGGCAAACACCCGACTGGTTTAGGCCAGAGATCCCGGCCAAGACATGGCTCTATGGAGTCCTGCTCTTTTCTTTTTGATTCTCTTTTTTTCTTTTTTGGTTTTTGGGGAGTCTTCATTACGAATGCGGCAGGAAAAACGAAATGCAATTCATTGCACAAGACATTCAAGACTGACTAAGGTGGGAGCCACCTTGTTGCCAGGTGGGGCAACTGGGGAAATATCCTTGCAGGTGAGGCAGAGCAAGAGAGGGATTCCTGAACGCTAAAGCTGCGGCAGGACATGAAATTCATTGTCCAGACTCAAGGAAGGTCTGCTTACCGAGTTACGTTTATTCCCCAACTAAATTAAGGTTTACTTTTGTTAAAAGGATTATGAATGTACATAAAGGATATTTGGTATTTAATACCCATAAATACCTATGAACTTATGTCTAAAAAGAGGCATAGGGACTTCGCTTCCTTTGGGAGTACTGGAAGACCTTCCCCTTACATACTTTGTCTTCCTCGATTCCTTTAACTATTTACGGATTATTTTCTGATTATTTTCTGCTCAGATTGCAATTTTTCCAACTCAGATTCGCTGCAGTTAGTTGGCTGATGAACTCGGCCACTTTAAGCCGGGGTTTTCCCAACGCTTTTGCCCCGATGTTACCCCTATTTTCCCCCCAATTTATCCTCTGGAGTTTGCTCTGCCAGGAGCTGAGTGTGTTTATGCATAGAGCCTGCATAGTTTACACATTGTCTGCCTGGAATCCTGACAGACGCCGTCTCCAGTTTACCAGTATATATATATTCCTGTATATATCCAGTGTCCCCGGCTCCTACTGCCTTCTGGTTTCCACGTCCTGCGACCGCGTCCCGCCTCAGTCTGATGCCGCTGCTGTTATCTTGTTTTCCCTGGCTGAGCTTTCGGTAAGCCGCGTCTAAATATCCTTTTTCCTGGCTGCAATTTTTACAGCTCATTCCGGGCGACACTCCTTGAGGAGTTGTTTGCGCATTGTTTACAGCTTTCTCCCGACTGGCATCCTTGTGCTTAATGCAGTCTGCAGTCTGAAGCCTGCCAAGTGCCGGGAATACAAATCGAATTAACCTCTTTATTTCGCCTTTTCCGAGGAGGGAAAACCTCCTCCCTCCCCCCATCCCACTTAATTACTGGCCAATGGGGCGTGGCTGCCAAAATGTTATGGGACAAAGCACTTCCTTCCCATTCCGTTTGCCAGTTGCTTGCGCTTTCAGTTTCCAGAGATCCCAATTAAGCACAGACTTTTCTCTCGGTTTCCTCTGATTCATTTCACTGGAAACTATTTCCAACTCTTTGCTGTTGCTTTTGGACTCAAAATCAACAAACAGGAACCCCTTTTGGGCAGCCCCCCTCTCTGGGAAGTTGAAACGTGTTGCGGCATATATTAATTTTTATTTTCAACGCCGCCGTCTACAAATTAACGTGGCTGCTGCTGCTTTTCAGCACTGAGAGAAATTTGTTTGTTAGAAAAGTAGATCGAACCGGCTGATGATGTTAATCTAGAATTTATATAGTTTATATAATTATTTATATAGTTTATAGGGTCGAAAATATATCCTTCACTGCATTGCCAGCTTCTGACTATTAAGAAAGCAAATTATTAAAAAAAAACTTAATAAAATGAAAGAAAGTTTATATTAAAAGCAAATAAAACTAAAGTTAACTCTGTGACTTGGGCTTTTTCTCAGTGTAGCTGCTGTTTAGCCGATTCTGCTCTGCTTCTGCGACGGCTTTGTTTGTTTAGCCACTGAATGATGGATCACACACTCGCACATACACTGCTGGAAAAGAGTTTCGAAAGCAAGTTTCCTAGGGATTCCGGTGGCATTTTTCCCCAAGTGAAAAACCTGGGGAAAAGCGTTGTTTGTGCCTCAACCCCGCTGCCTTTTGTGTTTGGCATGCCCGCTCATTATTTTCACACGTAGCCTGGCACGCCCCATCTCCATGCCCTTAAACCACACACCCCGCAACTGCCCCTGCCCCTGTCTCACCCCACCTTTTCCTGACCCTGCCCCTGCTCCTGCTCCTGCTCCTGTCCCTGCCCCTGCTTCTGCCCCACCCTTCTCCTGCCCCCTCTCCTAATAACAACACACACTCGCAGCATTTTGTTTATATTTTAAGGTAATTTTCTGGACCGCCGCCGCATTACTTGCAACTGTTGCGCCTAAAGATGGCATGCCCCTCTCTCTCTCTCACCCTCTATCTCTCTCTCCCTCTCTGCACAGGACCAGGGGCATGCCCCACCCCCCTAGGGCGGCCATAAAAGGTCAATGATACTTACAGTTTGAACAACTTTCAAGGAGAGATGGGTGGAGGTAGAGCGGGTTCCTTGGGAGGCCCTGGAACGAAGTGTTCAAGTGTCTTGTGGAAATCGAGAAAGGCGAAGAGAGAGAGAGAGAGAGATGATTACGAAGCTGCTCAGAAACACTAAGAGAAAAAAAGGGTACATAGAATAAATGTAGAGAACGTTTAGAGAACGAATAATATACAAGTTACAACTTATAAATTAAAAAAATAAAGAAAATTTATAGACAAATATAAAAATGATTAAAATAAATTTAAAAAAAAAACATTTTTCTTTACACCCAAAAAGCACCCAACAATTATTCGCTCTGCAGCGCCATAAGTAAAAAAGTTCAAGACCCCGGAACAGTCGGGGCCAAGCGAAGGGGTTAGGCTGGGGGCCAGGACTGGCGGCGGCCAAGGATGCTGTAAATGTGGTCAAGCTGCATAAAATTGAAATGGTCAAGCCATAAACTTGGCCATTTGTACTCCAGTCCCCGGTTATGAGTAGAAGCAAAAACAAAAAACAATAAAAATGCCCGCAGCAAGGCGTACCAAGGAGTTCCAAGGAGCTGCGAGGAGTTCCAAGGAGCTGAGGGAAACGAACAAATGGAATAGAAAATTCCCGCAAAATATGAAATGTGAAATGCTCCTGAAACTAACTCGGTGAGGGGGGAAATAAAAGGAGACCCAGTAAATGGTTCCTCACCCTTTTTCAGGTCCTGTTGGAAAGGACGAACTCCTTAAGTGGACAAACTACAAGTGGGGTAAAGGTCTCACGTCGCCGGGATGCGTGTATCTGCCGGAGACCCATAAATGCCAACCGAATTGAGGTAACAAAGTGCTTTTTGGGGGGCGGGCAAGCGCCTCGGAAAAGTGATATCAAATAATAAATGTCCGAAATGAAAGTGGCATTACTTTCAAAAACGAAAATTAATTTATCTCAGAGAGCTTCCTATCTCCGTCATAATTCGTATGTCCTTTAAAATATGGCTTTAACTGGGTTTCTTTCCAGGTGAAGAAGACCAACCCCAACCCCAAGCCAACGTGCCTCATTAACAATATTATATATATATTAAATAATGAAATAAAGCGATTATGATAATAATTTCAGCGCAATTAATGAGGAAACAAAAAAGTTGCACCGATAATTACCTACAATTAAAATTGATTTATGAAATGGGAGCCCAGGATTCCGACTGGAATTCAATTAAAAACCGGCATCGCTAGGCTCCAGCCAATCAATTAATAAGACAATGTGCGGCACTGACGGCCCTGATATATAATATTTTATATGTGTTTGAGCCAATAAAGGAGAGCCAAGGATACGGGCATACGTGTAATGGGGGCCGTTATGCCATCGCAGTGCCCGGGCCCAGGAGCCACCCAAGGATAATTAACGAACTCGCACACGCACTGGCAGGACTCGATGGATAAATGCGTTTATTTAACAAATTAATTGGCGCAAAGTACGCGAAAGGCGCCGGTAAAGGTGCACCAAGAGAAATGAGAGCTAATAAAATAATCAATTTTTAATTATTTATTTATAAAGAGCTAACAATTAATTTAAATTATGGCAGATGCCTACACCTCAAAAATAATATATTATGAGGCACCTTTGCCTTGAATAGTTTTTTGTGAGACAATGATAATAAATTTGTTAATAATCCGTCAAGGTTTATAATGTTATAAAAATAGGAGCTATATATATATATATATATATAGGTATATATTCTAATTAAAAGATATTATATCAATAGGAACATTAGCCATGATTATTTAATAAATTAATAAGACCATTACCTATAAACATAATTAATTCAAGGCAAAACCCCCAATCCTCTTGGCAGATTAATTCTAGATTAATTCTTTTAAAGAAGAAAATAGGAGCTATATCTTTATCTATTTTTCTAACTTTCTTTAGTTTTAAGTAATTAAATAATAATGTTAATAAAATTTCTAATAATCCGTTAAGATTAATACATTCATAATAACAGAAGATATATATAAATCCCTTACTTAAAAATTATTATATCAACAGGAATTTTTGCCATGATTATAAATTAATAATAAATTAATAAAACTATTACCTATAAAAATAATAAATTCAAGGCAAAACCCCAATCCTTTGTCATATTAATTCTTTTATAGGAAATAAGAGCTATTTCTATAAACCTGTTTTATAAAATAATATATTTATAGTTAGTTCGTCCTTAAAAACTAAATAAATAATTAAAGCTATATTCTATAAATATTACTATTAAAAGAAGAGAAGAGAAGACTTCACATAAGTCTTTTCTTTTAATAGTTAAGTTTATAGAATATAGTTTAAATTATTTTTGTAGTAATTAAAGACGTACGAATATTCAGTAATTAAATAATAATACAAGTTCTTGAAAATCAGGCTTTCATTTTAATCCTTTTTCGCTCAGTGCCTGCCAGTGAGCGACAGAGACGGACTCCTTGAATTGCACCTTCCTCTGTCACACTCCGGCGATTACTTACACATTGTTGAACCTCTTGCAAAGCTATTTTTTTGTTGTTGTATTTTATTTTTTATTTTTCCCCCTTTTTTCCGGGGCCAGAATGTAATTAATAAACGTATTAAAAACGCATGCAAGTGAGCATCAGCCGGACGTGGCCAGGACATGGACGTGGTCGCTGCAGCCGCCTGTCCAGGCGATTGGAGTGAAAACCAATTAATCAGCTGCCTCGGCTCAGCTCTGGTCAATGGCCTATGAAATGGGGCTGAAGCCACCCCAGGCTCACTCCCAGGCCCCCCCGTGGAGTTGTCCCAATATTTGTCCTATTAACCACCAGTCCAGGACAACCCAAAGCAGCAACGGATCCATAAAAAAGAACAAAAAAGAAAAGCTGGACGGAGCAGGGCGGGATGAGCACGAGGCATGAAGGAGAATGCCAGATAATAGACAATTTTAACATTACAGATTTTATGGAAGCGACAAATTATGAACAGTTATATATCAGCCAGGGGGCGCCAAGGATAAAAAAAAAAGGGAACTCCACCTCCTCATCAAAGAAATAATGAAGTCGCTATGGCCAACGATTTATTAATGACACAAACTTGCATATAAATATATATACATATATATTTTATGTACCTCAGATAAAAAACTACGGAATAAGACCTACCCCCCTCCTGTCACAGATCAACCACAAATATCCTTATATACCAAAGCATCCCATATATATTGACTAAGTCGCCAACTGACTTGGCCTCGTCTCAGGCCACAGATGCTTATTTATGGGCCAGACTGTACGAGAGAGCAGGGTGAGCTAGGCAGTTGGAAGGATGACAAATCACGGCCAGGAGCTAGATCTGGCAGCGGAGCACCGGTGACGGTACATTCACCCACCCACCCATCCATCTGCCAGCCACTGCAGGCAATGTAATCACATTTATTCGCGACACTCGAGACACTCCGGGACTCTGATAGCGCCCCCCAGCTCCTAATCCTGCCCCCGCTGCGAGCCACAATTATTGTCTTGTAACGCACACGCCCCCCTTGGAAAAAATAAGTCTGACTGAGCCAAGTCGGAAAAACGATACTCTCTATAATAATAAAGTTAATAGAGTTGGAAAATATTAAAGAAAAGGAATTAAAATGAATAAAAAGGTTAAAAACCCAAGGAGAATCAAGTAAGATAAGAGGTTTAAATGAGAGGAAATGTTCGATATAATCCAAGAAAATATCGAAAATATCGTAAACTTTGACATATCGAAATATTGTGAATCGAAAAATATGGCATTTAACGATTACGTCTTTGGATATATTCAAAAAATATTAGAAACATTTCGGATTATATAGATAACAAATATAACAAACAGAATATCGATTTATCGCTCAAATTGCAATTAATGTTTATGTTTAACTATCGTTTTATAGTTATATAAACTTTTGCATCAATTATCGATACAATTTCGATATATTAATAATTTTCCTGCTATACCTATTTAAGCTGCCTGCCATATATGACACAAAAGTATACATTTATTTGAAAGACATACAAAAAATATAACGTTTTCAGATATTATTCATCGATATTATCCCTATAACACCTTAGTAACAAATCGATATACCCAAGACCCCAACAGGGTATCAAGAAAAATGCAAAAAATAAAAGGAATAGAGCAAGAAGTAAGATGCGGCCCCGCAACAAACACTTTATACAAATCGGGGAACCCCTGGGCCACAGCATCCTGGAGAAGAAGGAGCAGCAGGAGAAGCAGGAGGAGGGTAGCAGGGGTAACAGGAGGAGCAGGGGTACCAGGAGAAGCCCAAGGAGCACTGCCTCAGAGCACTCCCAGTACCCGCAGCACTCCGCTCCAGACAAGCGGCGGCTGAGTGATGGCATTTCTGCCTTATCATTTTTACGTTTTTGTGATAATTCATGTTTATAAATTGTTTATGTATTTCATTTGCCATTACATTGCAGAAAATTCGAGCAGGCCAGGGCGAGATACTGGCAGGACGTTGCCATAATGCCGGCGATATAAAAAATTCATAGCGCGAGGAAGACAAACCGAATTGCGAATTGGATTACACGTTCCAGGGGAGGCAAGCTTGGAAAACAAATCCAATAAAATCAAAATCATTGTCAAGTCATACCAGCGAGCGGTAATCCCCTGGCTTTAAAGTCAGGCATTTAAGAGCGTGAAGTAAGGGATCCTGGGAAAGTGGGAAAGTGGGATACTCCTCCTCTTGGAAAACCCAATTTCACCGATGATTTACTGGGACACCGGCTGCAGTTCGCCCATCAACAACATCGGTTTTCAATCAAACTTTGCATATCCCATCAATCAGCACTGAATCACACATCAAAGCCGCTTGCTGAGCTACCAAAACTCCTCTCATTCGCGGCAACTCCACCTCCACCTCCATGCGGCCCCTCCATATGGAAGAGCAACAAATTAGGCTAAACGCCGCCGTGTCCCCCGCACTCATAACTCCGCCATTGTGTGTGTGTGGAAACACATAACACTTCCAGTAGGAGTATGGAGATTTCCTGCACCGAACAGAAGCCGAAACAGAAACAGACTCTGAATGGGAATAGGAGTATCAGCGGCGGGGCAGAGCAGGAACACGAACGTGAGTCAACGCACAAAGTATTCCCCGGAAGGGCACTGAGACAAAATGCTCTACCAAAGAAATATCCATAAATATGAGGTCAGCCTTGAGGCACTAGTATAAAATTCCAATAATTATGTGACTATATAAACCCCTAGAGAATTCCAAGGAGAAGGGTATTACTTGCTCCTAGAAGAGTGATAATTCTTAAGGGGATTTTAAAATAGTAAAAAATATTTACAATTGAATTTGTTTAGGTAACAAAATAAGCCAAGTTTGCTTTCTTTATAGAGTTTATATAGTATTTATAAATAGTAAATGCATCAGTTTAAAGAGTAAGTTTTCTTTGCTGAAGTTTTTCAGAGAAAATCAAGCAAAATAGGGCTCTGCTTGTCACAGCTTTAAAGGAGGGATACAGGCAGTAAATGTTTTTAAATAAATATAAAAATAAACATTTAAACATAAATTAAATTTTACAATTTTACCTGAATTTCTATACCCCCAACATTTTCGCCCAGTGCATATGCAAAGGCAATAGCGCCAAAGAGTACCATAGATATAAATCATACATAAGTCTAAGTAATTGTGTGTGCCGGGGCGAGTGTGTGTAGGGGTGTATGTATGTACATATATGCAGAGCACAACCCAGTGGTTGGCAGTGGCCAGCTGAATGCCCCAAAATCCTCCTTTGGAACACCTTTGCAGGCCCCCACTCACTCGATATGCCACACTTTGTATTATTTCCCCGTGCCGACGCAGCGGCATCTGTCGAAGTTCGCAAACACTCTGACTGCGCATATCCGCAGCAAATTAAAGTTTCATTAGGAGAGCAACAAAGGCGGGCAACTAACTGGAGATGCAGAAGCTGCAAAGGCTCCACCAGCACCACCATCGCCGCCTCAACTGGAGTTCCCTGGAGTCACGCTGCCCGGGATTAATTTGGGGAATTGCAGTGCTGCTGACAAACTGCACTGCAAACTGTATGCTTCATTTTTGGGGACATGCAAGCTCTACAAAGAAACCTCTTCAGCTCACCCAAAACTCAACAAAAAGGGTTAAGTCTCACAGCTCACCCAGCGCCGCCTGCCGCCTGCCGGCCGCCCCTTTTAGTGGCGTGAACTCGTGGCACATTAAGCCGCTTAAACAGGTTGCCATGATTAAGTAATAGTTGTGCTCCGTGCTTAACACTGCGCCGGATTATGTGGACCAACTCGTACACACGACCACACGAGCAGCCATAAAGAGCCAGTGAATCATCGAAGAACAGTGGAGAGTGGCCTCAGAGGAAACAAGGTACATATGTAACTACTATTCACTCCTACTTCGGGTGGAGGAAGCTAACTAATTAAGGCAGCTTGACTTGACGGTATACACTAATCGAGTGTCGCTCCATTTGTCGGGCATTTGTCTCACTTAGCCGGCTACACCTGTACCCTGTAAAGAGGACACTAACAAAGTCCTTTGTGCCGACTTGGCGACTGAAGGCGAGTGAAGAGTGAGTGGTTTGGGTTAATACCAAGCCGGGACAACAACGCTTTGCGTGCCTGACTGCCTGCCTGCCAGTGTGTAGTTTGTGTGTGTGTCGTGAAACGCTTTGTTGTGCAAACATACCTAATTAGTGTCAACTATTAACATAAAGAGTGCACTTCACATAAGAACTTGAGACGACAACGGCAACACCGCAGCACCAGGAGCAACGTGGCAACATGGTGAGGCAACAGCAACAGCAACAGCAACAGCGATGAGCTGCCGGCCATAAACTAACTCTCGACTTGAAGTTGACTAAGCTTCCACAACAATGCTGGGCTGGCATGGCGTGTCCTTAATGCTGAGCACTAAAAATACACACAACAAAGTTGCTACCGAAGCACTAGAAGAAAAACTGAGAAGAACTAGCTGTCTCTGTGTTCTGTTCCAAGTCTCAGACTTACGAGACTTTCGTGTGTCTGTCACCTTGATTGCCTGCTTCTTTTCCTTCCTCTTTTCCAAAATAGACCTGACTTTCTTTCAGTGTTCTCCTTAATATGCTTGCATTATCAGCGCTCTTTAAGTGGCAAATGAAGTGCGAGCATGCAAGCGTTGGAGTTTCCCTGCCTTCCTTCCTTCCTTGTCAGAGGTTTTTCCTCACTCTTCCCTCAGGTTCTGCTGACTTCCGGGAGGAAGCTAGCCTGCCACAAGTATCATTGCGGCATTTACGACGATGTACTACGCCCTCGCACCTGGGGCCACATCCTTGGACACATCCTGCAACAGGAAGGTAGCAGCAGAAGCAGAAGCAACATGCGAACACGCACGCAGCTGGAGGACAACAGCAAACGCCACTTGGCCAGGGGATCCGCTTAACAATAAGGCTTAAAATAACATTTAAATAAATAGTTTTCCCACACACAGGCACTGAGAGAAATTAGAGGGGCAAGCAAATGTTAGGACTTGACATGGGGGGATATTGAAGAGGATACTTCTGAGGTTTAGGTTTACTATTAAAATTCCTTTAACTAGGTAAGGTGTTGCGCCCAACTATAGATTTATTCTAGGTCCAAGGACCAAAGACGAGCCCCAGAAAGCTCAATTTTTAAACCAAACACAGAAGCAGCAGGAGCAGCTCCTTACCAAACATGTTATCCCGCAACTTGAACTATTGTGCCGCCCTTTAAGCTGTAGAGGGAGTTCCCCTGGAATCCTGGCATCCTGGCATCCTGGGTACTTCCCTGGCATCCCTCAGAAACCCAAAAATCCTCGGTGTGGAGGCCAAAAGTTTAAGTGGTCGACAGCTCGGGCGATGAAAACTATGCAAAAATTATGTGAGCGAAAAAGTCGAAAACGGGCGAAACTCTTTAATACAGTCATAAATTTGGCGCCTGCCAGGAGAACCTGTCAAAAGTGGCCAGCTGAAGGACTTTGGACTCGGGACTCAGATGCGGGAGCTAACTTCTGGCCAGCCTGCAACTATTTAAAAGCCATAAAAGCCGAAAGCTGTTGCCAAACGGATGTGCCGGCCGGATGCAGTTGATAGGCATGAATTACACCCACACACACCACACACACACACACCAAAAAGCCAGCGACAGGACACTACAGCACACAGGACATGCCACCGGGCCAGGATCACACACGCTTCTACACTGCAAGTGAAGACTTGCACTAAAAATAAAGCCAAAGACTTGGCAGGTTCCTGCCTGAAGGGGACCCATGGTTTCCCTGAGTGTACTCCCCACTTTCCGGCACATTTGGACAGGACAAAGGGCATACCGCAAACAATGACCGGGGAGCAGGCAGCAGGAAGCAGGGGAGCGGTTTAAGGACGATCAGGAGATCGGGGGAGCACACACAGGACCGCCCAAAAAGTGTTGCCAAAGCTACAAGGGATTTGGCTGCCGAGCGCACTAATTGCAACTCATGTAAATCGACAAGGACAACCCCCCTCCGACACACACAGGCTCCAACCTATTGGGGACACGCACACACAAAGTCGTAATGACACAAACGGCAAGGACATGCTGCAAACGATGCCGACAAACGACCAAAGGACAACTAAAAACAAGAATTAGTGCCGGCCACTTGGCAGGACGCCAAAGGAATACCCTTTGTGACGAGTCAAGGAGCGCTTGAATAAATAAATGAGAGGTGCAGAAGTAAATGAGTAATCATTTTGGAATTACCCATGACTATTCCAGATACAGGACTAATCTATATGGTAGCCTGATTTCCCCCAAGAAATTGTATTATAAACTCTGACCACTGATCACAGTCCCCAAGTAAAGTAAACCCTAAGCACTTCCAAATCCTTTCGAAGTTCAAAGTCCAAGGACATAGTCGCCATACCCTGCAACATCCCTTTGTTGGGGGGCTGTAAGGAAAAGCCACTCCTGCAGGATGCTGGGACAACGAGTGCAAATACATGCATATATCCTGTGTAAAACTTCAAGTAGTGCTTAATAGTTAGTTAAGTCGAGTTGAATGCGTTTTTCGACAGGACTTAAACGGGGCAGGGCTCTGTGCCCGGGCTGGCCGTGTGCTCCGCCTGCTTTTGAATATTGAGTGAAATATTGCGCAGGACGAGAACGAGCGCTGCAAGTGTCGCCTGTAATTTATTTACATTGCAATTAGTTCTCAGCTCCGTAAAAGATTATAAACTTTCGGCATCAAAAGGCAGGAGAACAGGGAGGCGATTTCGAAGCAGAAACTAAAACTTGGGCGCTTAGCAAATTGGCAAATGCAAAGAGTACTTTTTAATGGAATGTTTTTTTTTTCGTTTTTTACCCCCATTTTTATACCAAATCATGATCGAAATTTTAGTATTTTAGAATACAATTAAATATTCCAAAATAAAGTGTAGAAAAATGAAAGGCAAAGTCTAAAACTAAAATATAAAACATAAGCACCACTTTTCCCTCAAGCTATTATCAAGGTTATTACCAAGGGTCAATTTTGTATAGATCGAAATTGAAGTATTTTAAAGAAGAATGAAACATATAAATAAGCATAATAAATGAAATGTCCAAACCTCATCAAGCAAAATGAAAGGCAAAGTCTTACAATTGTGTAATGTATCATCGCATCTCAAATTTTCCGATTAAATAAATACAAAAAATAAAATGTAGATAAGCAAAATAATAAAAATTAAGAGACTGTTGGCATCGACAAGAAGGTGTCCCAGTTCCAGTTCATATATACACGTCAAAAATGCGAAAACTAAAATAAAAGACATAAGCACCACTTTTCCCTCAAGCTATTATCAAGGTTATTACCACAGGTCAATTTCGTATAGTTTGGTTAATAAAAATTAAGAGGCTGTTTGCATCGACAAGAAGATTTCCCATTTGCATGAAAGGCAAAGTCTTACAATTGTGTAATGTATCATCGCATCTTAAATTTTCCGATTAAATAAATACAAAAAATAAAATAAAGAGACTGTTGGCATCGACAAGAAGGTGTCCCAGTTCCAGTTCATATATACACGTCAAAAATGCGAAAAATAAAATAAAAAACATAAGCACCACTTTTCCCTCAAGCTATTATCAAGGTTATTACCAAGGGTCAATTTTGTATATATTGGTAATAGAAATTAGGATAAAAAAATAAAATAAAATAAAAAGGCAAAAATAAAAAGAGATGTTAGGCCTGTGAAGGCAAAAGGAACACTGATCCAATTGAGTTGAACAGCGACCCAGGTAAACTTTTGCCACGGCACACAGAGGTGGACAATAGCACCGATATTCGATAGGTAAGCAAATATCGAGGTGTTTGAGGATGGTCACTCTATTATTTCGATAACTTTCGTGGAGGAAAAAATAATCCGAATTTCATTTTAAAAAATGCAGTAATTTTTGCAAATTCAGTTACTTACCTTAGGCTGCTTCTTTTTTAATTTCCAATAGAGAGCTTTGGTCACCGGGCATCTCATGGTCTGGTATCCTTATTTTTCCTCTTATTTTTCACTTCTGCTTGCAGCTTGCACAATGGGAATGTAAATAAATAAAGAGAAACCCCTTTTCGCGCCCCGTTCGGAAAAGACAAGCCGAGAGGCGCCACTGGAGAGTAGTCTTTGGGTGGTAAGCACTGAAAGAAAGAGTATATGTAAAGGCTAAATATTATTTGGTATTTGGTAACATTTGGTAGTATATAAATAAATCACTAAAGCTATGTTTTATATATTTTTATTTTGGTATATTTTATATATAAACAAAAATGTAATACAAACTTTTTATTATTTTTTTGTGGAGCCAAATCAAAGGGGAAACACTTAAAAGGCAAACCGAATAAAAAGTGGAGAAGAAAAGCCTGGATGTCAGTGTGACGCAATGTTCATTTCTCTTCTTTGCCGCTTCCCCCCTCTTCCCCGAAGGAGACTTCGCTTCGCCTTTGTGCAGCGGACTTGAAGCGGAAACGGAAGTGGCACGTCTTGAGATGGCGGCGGCGCCTCCTTCTGCTCCGTTCGTCCCTGAGACTGACTGGCTGCCAGAGTGACTGGCTGATTGAGTGATTGACTGACTGCAGTTGCCAACTGGCCCGGGGAGTAGTTCATCTCCGTCCCGCTGGAAACTCAAACGTCCCCAGCGTCCCCCGGCAGCCGCTTAATGAAGTCGTTAAGCGGTTTGGCTTCGGCGGCAGGCGGCAGTAGGGTGGCGGGAGTCGGGAGGCGCCTCCTTGGTCCTCTTAATGGCTTCTGGCCCAGCTCTTTTTATCGGAGACTCTGGCCGAACCAAAGACTTATTACTTAATGACGCCTCATTGGGCGATGCGGCTGCCAACAAAGTTGAGGGACCTGAATGCACTGAAAGAAATCACCCAACTTGAGGTAGATACTCTGCCCAGATTACTAGCTGTCAGCTCTCTCATAAGTTGTCCCATTTTTCGCTCAGTGCCTGGCATTCCTTGCCGCTTCATTAGACTCACCCGCGAAGACAAAGAGCCCCGCGAGCAGGCGTCATGGCCCATTGCAAATGACTTTTAATTGTAAGGCGATAAAGTGCTTTATATTTCGGCAAAATCTGTCCGCCGGCAAGGGAAATTCGTGGTCGAGGGAAAATGATGAAAAGTTATGGGACTCAAGCCATGAAATCAACTTAAATGGCCCACAAGCCAGGTCAATGTGTAAATCATTTTAGGGGGCTTTGGAATAGACTAAGATCTTTTGGATAGGTCAAATGTTTTTTTGTTTAAACTTCTGAATAGGTTTATAAAGAGTCTCTTTTTCGAAAAACAGATTCAAAGTTGCAACAAATATTTTAATTTTAATTTCTTTTAAATATTCTAGTTCATGCGATGTCCATATTCTTACAGATATCATATAAATTTTTTGAAATCGTTCCAACCAGTTCGCCAGAATCTTGTTGCCCATGGCAGCACTTTTTTGTCAGTGCAAAACTTGAACAATTTGTATTTCAGAAATGTGACAATAAATAAACTTAAACCAAATTTTTAAAAATACTTTATACCTTACTTAATAACTGGTAAACAATTTCTATAGCTAAGTGTGAGGCGCTCTTTAGGAAACATTTTCAGAAAATGGTTTAAAAAACGGCCTTCGCATGGGTCAGCCCCCTTGAAAGTAAGCCTCCAATGGCTTTGCTTTTTGTTTATAAGAAATATGAAGTGTACATTCTCTCTGTACTATATTTTTATATATATTATATAATTTATATATTTTTAATAAAATATAAACCCCTTCAGTAATCGGTAGAACTATACCTGAAATTCCTTTCCCTTAGTTATCTAAACTTTGTTTTTTTTAGCCCTGTAACGTTGAGGCTAGGCGCCTGCACAAGGTCTGCATAATCTCCATCAACGTCAATTACCCAAACCTGGGACGTTCGGACGAGGGGGGGCGTGGCATTACTGGAATAACCCACACGCAGAATTGCCATTTGAAAGCGCACCAAACAGTTTGGGGAAGGAAGCGGGCAACGCTGTGCCTGTAAGCGGCTTAAATCAGTTTTGCCGCAGCGCAAAAGTCAGAATGGAAAAAAAATAGCCCTCTCTACATATATATATGTATATTAGGGCGGGTCGATTTAAAAATCGCATAAGCGGCACGGAAATTCATGTTCTGGGGATCAAAATAAGCAACTTTGCCCAAAGAACCATACCTCTAAAATGCATTCTGATGTTCCCCTTTTTGATGCGAAGAAAAATCTCTTTTGATCAGTAGAGAAATTCCGTTTTGACCCATTTAGAGAGCCCCAATCGAGTCCAAATGTATGACCGACCCCCACTAATTTTCGATGGCCGATCCACTAATGCTAGTGGCGTACCCCCTAGACCGCCCCTAGACCCCCCAATAGACCACCCCCTACAAAGATGTTCCAAAATCACCATTATTAGCACGGTGCATGAAAAAAAACTATGAAATGCCTAATTTAGGGAAGAAAACATTATTTTTCAAGAACATACTTATGTAAATGCAAAAATTAATTGAAACACGCATGGATTTTTATGGTTTTTCTCCTACATTTGTCAATGAAAACAAGAAAGGAAGCTAACTTCGGCAAGCCGAAGTTTAAATACCCTTGCAGTAAGTATTTAAAATTTAATATACATTTAAGGATTGCGGTTCCTTTCGCTTTCGCGTGTTTTTCGATAATATAAATGTTGCGCAACAAAGCATGAGTGGATCGGCCATCGAAAATTAGTGGGGGTCGGTCATACATTTGGACTCGATTGGGGCTCTCTAAATGGGTCAAAACGGAATTTCTCTACTGATCAAAAGAGATTTTTCTTCGCATCAAAAAGGGGAACATCAGAATGCATTTTAGAGGTATGGTTCTTTGGGCAAAGTTGCTTATTTTGATCCCCAGAACATGAATTTCCGTGCCGCTTATGCGACTTTTTTGCCTCCATACAAATCGACCCGCCCTAATGTATATATATATAAAGACAACAAAATGTGGCTAAAAGCGAGCAACAAATGGCAGTTGAATCATTTAACCCTTTGGCTAGGATAACACTACAGACTTTTATTGTTATTCAAAGATTTTTACATATAAAACTAGGAAGTTTTGTAAGAAATTCAGAAAGTATTTTATTTTTTTAAATGTTGATGATTTATATTAAAGAAAATATGTTTAGAATAAAAACTATTTCTTCAAAAGCTTAAAATCCCTTACTCACTAATCACTAAAATCTTAAGACTCCGCCTCAAGTCTAAGCCAGGAAAGAGAGACTACAAAAGGGTTAAAAGGTGTGTCTTTCCAGTGGCTGTAGTTGGGTGTAGGTGCTTTTGGGTGTTTGTGGCTGTGTGGGGGTGTTTGTGTTCCCTAACGAATTGAGCAATCGGCGCCTAGACAGTCCAGAGACAAAGGCCAGCTGCTGGACGTCATCATCGCCAGAGCCAGAGCCAGAGCCAGAGCCAGAGCCAGAGCCAGAGTCAGAGTCAGAGCCACGTCCAGAGCTCATCATCATGAGGTGGACTGGCGCTAAAGCTGGACCCGGAGCTGGACTCGGAACAATTTAAAATGTGAAACACGTCTAATCCTTTGAGAGCTGTCACAGTAAATGCGAGTGTCCTCGCTCCCCGCTGGCGGCCACTGGTCAGACATTTATGAAAAATGATTATAAATGCACAAAGCATGCGGCCCAGACAAGGAGCGGTGTGGCGGGTGTGGCGCCACAGGAGCAGGAACCGCACAGTGCATTCAGGGAGAGTGAGTGAGTGAGGAGGAGAGTCCTGCCGAGCACCTGCACAAAAGTATGCTTCGGAAAATGGCAAAAATGAAAGCCTCAGGACAGGACACTCGGGCAGGAGTGGCAGAAAAATCGAGTAGATAGAAAATAAATAAATACAGATTTCTATAGGAGAGAGAGAGAGACTTTCCCTCTACCTGCATTTATTTCTACACAAAACATTTAAGTTTAAGGCTTAAGGCTGCTAGTTTTCCCCAGAATCAGCCTCAAAAAAAAAGGCATTTTTAGCTGGTAGGTTCTAGGTTCTCTCAAAACCTGCTGGATGACCAAACTGCCTTCAGTCTCAAATCCCACTCACAGCAAAGGTGACGAAGCGCACCGAGGCTAGGCCAGAGTCCTGAGTCCAGGGCACCGCAGACCGCAAACTGCAAGCGCTGCTAATGAGTGGCCAGCCAGCGGAGGGGGGATTTAGGTGGACTCGTGCACTAATTGAAACAATGCCGGACACCTTGATGGAGCAGAAGCAGGAGCAGCAGCAGGAGGAGCAGTAGATATAACCAAAAGCCAACAAAAGCGAAGGCAAAGTGGCCATCGGCAGTCGACGGGAGTCGTCATTTGATGAGCTCCCGACTTGGACCACTCCGAGCCGAGAGCCGGAACCCGGGACAGAGTCCCTCTGACCCCCGCCAGTTGCCATTCAAATGAAGGCAGCGGCAAAGGCAACGCGGCAACGGCGGCGGTGGCTTCGGCAGCTGGCGGCAAGTGTTTGCCAAAGCAATGAAATGGCCAGCAGACAGAAGGCAGAGCACAAAGAGGCCAGGACAGGGGGAGAGGGGAGACTACACTGAAACAAAATAGAATAGAGTTAAATCCCTGGCTAAAAAGTTCTGTCTCGTCAATAAAGATGTGCCAATAAATACGAACCACAAGGAACAAATAAAATGGAACCCTCACCTGGAAAGACCTTCTTCTCTTCCCCCTGTATTTCTCAGTGTGGTATAGCTGCAACACGCGGCAAATGACTTTAAGTGCAACCATCGGCACAAGGAGCAGCTGATTAAGCTCAAGGATTTTGTCTCTGTAAATGGACTCTCTCGCTCCTGGAGCTGCGCGGCAGGTGCGGCTGAGTGAGGAGGAAATCTTAAATCAATTAGCCGATGGTTGGCCCTTGGACAGAGCCTAATTTGCAGAGGACTTGCATAAACCGATAATGTCCTGGCTGCGAGAGCAATAGGTAAACTTCAAGCCATAAGCTTTAGGTTTAAGCTGTGGCTTTGCCCCAGCGCTAATCATGCAAATTATGTTTGCTGCTTACCTATACATAACATATTTATATTTCCATTCAATTTTATATGTTTTCCTTGCCAGGACCTGCTCTCTTTCTCAGCTTTGTGCTCCGACAGGACCTGCTCCTCTTTGCCGGCTAAGCTTGCCTAATCTGTTTATCCAAAAGCAGGACTCGCATTTGCTGTGATTTCCCATTGATTCCCCTTGATTCCTGGCACATTCCTGTGGGCTTAGCGGGTGGAGTTTACCCGGGCGAGTGGGGGGAGTGGGTGTGGTGGGAAAAGTGCAAAAAATATGAAATCGGAGACTGATTTGCGAGCAAGTGATTCGTGTTGGCAGCGCGGTGCCAGGGATTAGCTTGTTGACAAGTTATTTCAAGCTGACTGTACGCTCGGTTTTCCCCCGCTTTTCTCCACTTCTCCCCACATTTCCCACACTTTCCCGACTTGGCCAAGTTCGGATTGTAATTTGTGCTTAGCCGGATTATGCGGTCCATGCGGTTGGCGCTTGTTTCCGCCGGTTTTCGCTTTAGCATAAATAATTTATCATGCACAAATTAGCGTTGAGGATTCCGGCTTTATGTTATGTCCCTGCCACAACCATACACACACACACACGCCCACACCGATGACTGATGGCTGACACATTAGTCCGTCCGTCTCTGAAACCGTCCCGTCCTGGAAAGGACACCCTTCTCCGACTCCTCCTCCCGCGACGTTGACAAAGTTTCCTGTTTACTCTCGCCGCCACGTTTTTTTGTGGACAAAAATAAAAAATAATTTTGGTCAACCGCAACAATTTTTCGGCAGGAACGTGACACAAAAAAAAGGACCTCAACCGGCAGGAGCAGAGCCAGCGCAAAAAGGGATAAATTATGAAGCAGCCGGGAGTCGTCGGTGCACAACTTGGCCCAGAAGCCCGCCGGCCACGGGGAGAAAAGTGGTCATAAAACCCAGGGATAAATAATTATTATATGAATATAATGAAATTATTAGATATTTGCATGAATAAATAATTTAAAAACTGTTAAAACCACAATCCATAATTTAATTATAACTTTCAAAACTTTATTATTTTTTTTTTTTTATTTTTTATTTTTTTTTTTTTTTTTTTTTATATAAAATTTTTTTTTTAATTTATTTTTTTTTTTTTTTTTTTTTTATAAAATATTTTTTTATTTATTTTTTTTTTTTTTTAAAAAATTATCTTATTATAAATATTTATTTATGACGAACACCCTTGCTTTACCTTTCTTAACTTAATTTTTAAAGTCTGAAAAATCTAAAAATCCAGACTCTTAAATAGTTTTATCTATTAAAGTTAATTTTAGAGCAACTCCATCTCTTGGCCAAGATGATAGAGGCCAGCTTCTTGACTTGGGCTAACGGCTAATTGAGTGGCCACTTGGCAGCCATTGTGGTTTATCACAGAGAGCGCACAATTACTAGAGTTTTCTCGCTGTGTGGCCACAAGTTCGCCGGCCATGGCAACAACATCAGGCACAGAAGCAGCAATGTCGTGGGGAAACGCTTGAAATGTCCTGGCCAGAGAGCAGGCTCCTCCATCCCTCTATACCTCCTTCGATGCTTCTATCCAGGGCTCCGTGCTACGAGCTACGAGCTACGAGCTCCTCGTCGTCCTGCTGCTGCTCCTGTTTGTCGTGCACTTCTAATGTAATCAACATCTTGTAGTTTTAATTGCATTTAGCGTTGCGAGCGGCGCCTAATTCGATTGTAACGGTCAGCTAACAGCCCTTTCGGCGGTGCCAGCTACCCTTCGAGTCAATTCCTAGCCTTCGAGTTAACCCCTGGCACCCCTGGCACCCGCTTTTCCAACCCACCTCCACTCCCACCCATCGCTTGTGGCACTTAATGAGTCTTGAAGGTAATTGGCCAGTTTTAATGGCCACGAGTTGACTTCGACATGGAATTCTTTGCCAGCTTCCTGGCGCAGCTTCCTTACTTCCTTCCTTCCTGCCTTCCTGCCTTCCTAGGATTCGGCTGCACTGCCAATAATGGCCAAGTTAATTATAAAATCAAGCAGCAACAAATACAGTTTCCAGCGAAAACATACCCCAAAAACCAAGCACTTCTCAGATTTTCTTTTCATTATTTTCTTCCTAGTTTGGTATTTATTTTTATTATATTTATTTATTTATAAATGTAACCACAACATTGGTAATTTCTGAATAATTTCTTTCTTTCTTTTCTCAAACAGCGTAAAAGTTTCCTGAAGGGACAATAGTTTTCCAATTATTTCGAAATAACCCCAGACAAGATTATTGGAAGCATTAGTTCAGTGTGAAAGTTTGGAGACCCCGAAAAAATAAATTGAGCGAGCAAAGAGGGTGGGTACAGTGGGTGGAAAGAGTGGGTGAAAAGAGTGGGCGGTAAAAGTAGGCGGAAAATGTGAGGAAAACAGGGGGCCAAGACACAACGCATATTGCACAAGACAGGAGACAAAGCGCGCAAACAAACAGACAGCCAACAGACAGCCAGACACACTGAGAAAGACTGCGAGAGACCGAGGAGAATGAGGAGATTCGGAGACTTTGGAGAGGAGAATGAGGAGATTCGAAGACATCGAGAAGGGAAAATGAGGAAATTCGGAGACTTCGGAGAATGAAGAGACTTCGGAGCCTGAGAAGACGGGGGGAAGACTGGGTGAAGGCTGGGAAAGAGGGCCCAGCGACAGGAAGACCGAGAGACGAAAAGACACAGCAATAGATACTCGAAAAAAACTTTTTCAATATGAGCCAAGCCGGCAGCAAAGCAGGGGGCGGGCCTAGAGGGGGTGGTGGGCGATGTGGTGCTGCGGCACAGTGGTTACCAACAGTTTAATATAAAAGATATAAAAGATGCAATAAACCGAATTTTTCAGCAATAATAACTTAATTTATACGTAAGAAAAATAATTCAATTATAACTGAAACATATGTATCTATATATTATTTATATATATTAAATATATGTGGTTGTTGATGATAAATATTAATATAATCATAATATATTTTAAATAAATAATATATAAAATACATATATAGTTGATAATAAGACACCGTCCTTTTATATTTTTATTATTTCACTTGTTCAAGAAGTAAGCCTTATTTTCCTAAATAAATCCAATGTCGAATTTTCACTTGGAAATTCTCAGGTAATACAATAGTTATATAAGGTAAGAAAAAATGGTTTACAATTTAAAGAGTTCAAAAACGTATTATTAACTAATTTATACATTTTTCCCTAATCCAGCTATGTTTCCTTGATTTCTAATTTATTTTCCTAACCTATCCCTAAGCTTTTGCCCCACTGTCCTCGTCCTGCAGCTCGGTGACAACAAGGAGACACATATTTATTTTCTTGTTCCATTTAAAAACTTTATTTATTGACGCTGATAGGAATCTAGTCATCTATCTGTGCGTTTTAGCTGCACCACACCCCTTCCCACCGAGTCCGATGGACTTGCCCCTTTACTTCTATATCTTTTTTGTGGCGCTGTGCGGGTTGTGCCTTTGCATGTTTGCCACAGCTCGGGCAATAAAATCAAGATACAACTACGGGAAAAGACAAACAAAGCGCCAAGATAAACACTGGCCGAAAAAGCGACCACAAAGGTCCAAAGGGGTGTTTGCGGGGGGGTGAGCGGCTTTGCGAACGGGTTGCAGGCGTGTGAATCCCCAAAATCCTGGGGGCGGAGGAGAAGGAGCAATACTGGTCGGTCATTGATGTTGCCAATAAAGTGAAAGAGTGTCCAAACACAAATAAATGCGACAAACAAATACAAGTGCACTGCGGAAAATGATGCTTTTAACATGTAAGGAAATCTGTAAATAATTTATTTTCTTGTTTTTCAGCTGCTCTGATGACCTTAAATATATTTTTTATGACTTAAAACCCTTGAAATGATGCATGTAAAATCCAGCATTAACCTTCTTTTTCGCCTGATGCACACACTCCTGGGATGGAGCTGGAGGTGAGCCGGCTGGAGAGGATTCAGAGCCGTCATAATCTAAAAATCTTGCCGCCGGCCGGCCTGGCGAACCAACAAACAAGCAAACAAACAAATAAATGGACACAGAGACAGAGTGACAGACAGAAAGCGGTCTGGACTTGGGAGCCCATTCGGGAGTACAAATGACAAAAGGACTGGCCGGACTTCGATACCAGCCCATCCACCGAAAAACGACAATGCAATTTTCATTACGCACTTGCCAATATTAAGCCAAAGTTTGGCACTGTCTGGCCGCCCACACACACAGCACACACGACACACACGACACACAAACACCCAGGGAAAACAAACAAACATCAAGCGGGACAAACACAAAGGAACACTAAGCCGAAAATATGCACAAGTCCCAGGGGACTTTAATGATTTATTTATATATATTTAACTATTATAATTTTGTATATATTTTATATATTTCCATAATTATTACCATATCATCTCCATGCTCTTATTAATTTTCTCTTCAATTGGTAACCTATTTTAGAGATTCCTTATTTTTTCACAGTGCCTTCTCTCGTCCTCATGTTGCGGTCGTGGGCTTTGCGGTTGTTGCTGCCACGCCTACTGCCAAGGTAATAAAGCAAAAGTTCTGATCCCCTTTCAGGCTCCTCCGGCCCCCAGCCTCAGCATCCTCCGCCCAAGTTCCAGCATTCAAGCCCAATCCCGGCAAGGAGCCGATAAGCCGCACGACCAGAAGCAGCTTTGGGCAGAGATGGAAGTGGATATGTGGACATGGTAGTGAAGAAGGAGATGGAGCTGGGAGCTGGAGCTGGAAGCGGAGCGGAAGTGGAAGCCGCATCAACAAAGGAAGCGGAAATGAGCCGGCCAGCTGTCTTTCCTCGAATGTATGCGCGTGTGGGTGTGTGTGGGCGGCATATTTGTACAGTCAACCACACAAAAGGAGGCTCCCAAGTGGGCAGACATCTAATCACTGGCTTCAATTAAAGTTAATTACTTTGATCGATATAAATAATTGTGGTATATTAATCGATGGAGAAACGAAATGTAGATTAATTCATATTTTTTCTATGATTTCAAATGAATTATATGAAGTTTTTAGTTCGATTTATAGCGATTTTTTTAGATAACATATTGGTACATTTTTTTAATCACTCCTAATTTTTAGGGAGAAACTAAATGTTGTTTAATTCATATTTCTGACAATATTTTAAATACATTTTATGAAGTTTTTAGTTACATTTATAACGATTTATTTAGAAAGCATATCGATAAGTTGTTTTAGTCATTCCTAATCTTTAGGGGGAATGCCTTTATATCTTTAATGTATCCTTAAATAAAAGGCTTCCAGATTCTTTATAATATTACATTTTTTTTTTATACATTTTAAAAATCTATATTTGGTCTTGTTTATCGTTAATAGTTTGACAAGTTTGTACATGCCCAATCAGGCTTTGCAATACACCTCGTGAGAAAACATACAATCAAGCCAGATTCACATGTGGTTTCCACCAATAACCACACACATGACCCACTCCCAGCTAACACCACCTCTCCCCCGTTATCCCCCTCTAACCCATCCCCCTCCCTTTCCCACCACAGCTAATTATATGCGCCTCCAAAAGCCAAAACAAACAAATCGCGTGGCCGGCGATTATGGAACCACAAAGCTGAAAGTGAAACTCTTATCAGCAAGGTGCAGCCAGAATGCAGAAAATGCTGGAGTAGGCGCCTCTGACTCTGCCTCTGGCTCTGCCTCTGCCCCTGCCTCTGCCCCTGCCCCTGCCCCAGGGGGCTATGGGGGCGGAAGCTATGGCCGGGCTTTAATGAAGCCATCGGGCATCGGTTTGGCATCGGGCATCGCCAACCACTCGTCGTAATTACGCGCCCCTCTTCGAAAATTGATGATTTTCATTAACGACAACTTAATAACTTGGCCAACGCCAGAACGAGAGAGCTGAGTTTAAGGCGGAGCTGGGGATTGGTAGTGGGACTCGGAACCGGGCCAAGACGAGCGGCCGTCTTCATTATCGATAGCCATCGAAGGCAAACACAGAGCGAAGAGAGCCCAGTGAAACAAGGGGACCCAATGGAGAAGCAAAAACAAAACAAAAAAAAAAAGGGAACGCCCTGGCATAATGAAGACCTTGTCCTACAGTTTAAGTACTATATAAACGATATCAGCCTTAGATCCATTTAATTCGATTAGCTGCGGCAATACTTTTTGATTCCAATCAAAGTTCAGTCAGGGTTTAGTTAAGGCAAAGAACTTAGCTACTGGAATTTATAGACTGGGCTGGCATAAGGTATAGTTCGCTGATTCCAGCAAATATTAAGCTAATAACATCATCGAACGAAGCCATAAACTTGTGGAACTTATGGACTGGCAAAAGCTTTCTTGTATTTATGGAGATTTAAATATAAGGCAAGTTTTTTTAATTAATAATTAAAACTAGTTGGAATATGACAAGTCATAAAGGACATTCTATGTTTACTCCTTCCAACTCTTTGCTCCGTTCTTTCTTTCCAAAATCCTTAATTTTTACAATTAAATTGAGGCTATAAATAATTTTCTATTACTTTACCAGACACTATATAGCCATAAAACGCTTTTGTGGTATTTTATAAGATGGGTTCGCATAAAGCATAGTTATAAAAAATACGAAATCAAGTGGGATTATGCTGACCGGGGGAGGGGCTTCTTCCGCAGCCCCTGAAAGTTGCATGTCTTGCATATTTTTTGCATTCTGAGCTCCCAACTTCGACTCAACCCATTTTTTGCCCCCAACTATGTCAGCTTTTTTATTTGTTTTTTAATCGAATGACAGTTAAGTTAGAAGCCAGCGTGATATCAGCTTTTCCGCAAAGAAATCTCAGCAAAACACTGGCTTTTTTATATACATTGATTGTAATTTAAACTTTCTCTAGCGTTTGCTGATTTTCAGTAGCTTTTTAATACGCTTTTCAAAGTTCTATATAGTTAGTAAAAAAATATCTTCCATCGCGTAGAACCGAAAGTTTCGTGTATATTTTATTCATCGCAGGGCCCCCTCCAAATCTGGTAATAAAACGAGGTATTAGTCTTTTTAATTAACCCAAAGTTCGTAAAACGCTATTCATTTCACATTTTCGTTTAAAATTACAAGAAAAATTACACGTTTTCAGGTAAATATAAATATAGCCATTACCAAGAAGCTCCACTAGGCACTGCTGGTAAATAATTTACGACTTGCGATCTCCTTTTGGAAAAACATAAACAAACTAAAATTCGGAAATCGAGAGTCTTGGCAACATATTTTGATCCAACCAACCACCGCTGGCAACAAAGTTGCCTGGCAGCAGCCACAAATGTTGCCAGCCGACGACTGCGCAACTCGCGCAAATTGCGGTTTCTCTCTCTTTCTCCGCCTTGCCGGAAGCGCATGCTGCAGCATCTCCCGCGCTGGCAACATGTTGCAGGCGACGATCTCGCAACACAAACGTTCGCGCGCCGAACGAACACGAACAGTCGTTCGTGGACAGCCGAATCGACGACTTGATGTAACGACGCGATTCGCACGCGATTTAAAACGCCCCGACGCGACCCGAAGCGAGCGACTTAAAACGCCTGCGCATACGGCTGCCGAAGCGCCGCCGGAATTCGTTACTCCTTTTTTTTCGAGTTGGTTTTCTCTGTGAAAAAAGGATTTAAAACTGTTGAAAAGTTATGTGGAAATAAACAACGATATTCGGGGTTTTCTTGTGACATTTTCGACCCCAAAAACAGTACGTGTTTGGAGTGAAAAATTATTGAAAACAGCAAAAGTTTTGCAGTGATTTTGAAATCAAAGAAAATCAAGTGAAAAGGTATTGAACATTTTATGTTTTCAAAAAGATGTTATCGTAACTAAAAACTGATTAAAATTGAAGCATAACAACCAGAAAGCTTTATTAAAACTGACTATTATTTATTCATAATTTATTTGCAAAAATAAAAACTCACGAGAATATTTTAATAATAATTGTATTAAATCTTCTGAAAGTCTCCTTGTGTATTTTCTGGAAACTAATTAAAGTGTTAGAGTTTTAAATTCAGGTCATACAAATTAATATTGAATATGCTGTGTAGTAAATATTTTTGTAATAATTTTAAATACATAAAAATATAGAAAATTATAAAGAACATTCTTAAATTGAATTGGAAGTGCTTTCAGGATTTTTAAATGAGTTAGACTAATCAAAATTTGTATTAATAGTAGGTAATTAATAGACAATTGAAAATATAAAATAATTAATATCAACTATATTGAACAATAAATACATATTTTGAGAGAAAAGTTACCTAAAAAATTAATTTAAATTAAAATTAAATCCCCATTTACAAGCAAGTGACAAATTACTCACAAATGTGCTATTTTTTCAGTAATTAAAAATAAAGGCAGTGATTATCCCGGCTCCAGGATCCCTCACGGTCGCCAGCATGTCCCACCACCACTTGGCTCTGATGGCCTGCGGCCTGGCGCTCCTGGCCATCGCCCGGGCCATTCCCAATGACGATCTGTGCTACGACAAGGCCGGCGAGCCCCGTGCCTGCGTCCCGGACTTTGTGAATGCCGCCTACGATGCCCCCGTGGTTGCCAGCAGCACCTGCGGGGCGGAGGGACCGCAGCGTTACTGCGAGTTCCAGGAGCGGGAACGGGACATGGCCTGCCACACCTGTGACCTGGCCAATCCGCTGCGCAGCTACCCCCCACGCGCCCTCACCGATCTGAACAACTCCAACAATGTCACCTGCTGGCGCTCCGCTCCAGTCTCGGGCGGTAATGCCATCGGCGGCGGAGGTGGAAACGGTGACAATGTCACCCTCACCCTCTCGCTGGGCAAGAAGTTCGAGCTGACCTACGTGACCCTGCAGCTCTGCCCGCACGCTCCCCGGCCGGACTCCATGGTGATCTACAAGAGCTCCGACTATGGCGTCAACTGGCAGCCATTCCAGTTCTATAGCTCCCAGTGCCGGCGCTATTTCGGCCGTCCCGCCCGCCAGAGCGTGAGCAGGCACAACGAGCACGAGGCCCGCTGCACGGACCTCACACGCCTCGCCGGGGGCGTGCCCTCGCGGATCGCCTTCAGCACCCTGGACGGGCGACCCTCGGCCCGCGACCTCGACTCCTCGCCGGTGCTGCAGGACTTTGTGACGGCCACCGATATAAGGATAGTATTCCATCGCCTTCACCTGCCGCTGGCCGAGATGGGGGCCGCGTCGGCGGCCGAGCTGCTCACCGGCGGCAAGTACAGCCTTCCGCTGGCCCATGGGCCGGCGAGCAACAACAACATCGAGCTGAATCCCGGAGCGGAGGCAGTGGAGGCTGCATCGGCAGCCGTGGGACCCGGCGGGGGTTTGCACTATGCCGTGTCGGACTTTACGGCGGGCGGAAGGTGCAAGTGCAATGGCCACGCCTCCAAGTGCTCGCCGGACGCCAACGGGCAGCTGAGCTGCGAGTGCAGCCACAATACGGCGGGCAGGGACTGCGAGCGGTGCAAGCTGTTCCACTTCGACCGACCCTGGGCCAGGGCCACGGCCAGGGAGACCAACCAGTGCAAGGGTGAGTCCAAAGAAAATGATAATCTTTGATCCTTTACTCTTGGATCTATAAAAAAAGGAATTACGTAGGCAGCCGCTTGCTTAAAACATTCACTCAGTAAATGTCCTTAGAAAAAAGCTATTTATCTATGGAAATATTCATAGAAAAAAAACGTTTAAACTAAGACAGTAAATACCTTTAGACAAAACTATTTATCTCAGGAAATATCCTTAGAAAAAACTATTTACCTCCGTAAATAACCTTAGAAAAAACCATTTAACTAAGTCAACACTCGACCAGATTGATTCCATTTGGGGATTTTGAGGCGTGGCAATGAGTTTCCCATCGGATTTTGCCAGGCTTTATTTTTTGCGAGGGCTTAACCCAGGGCCAGTCTATGGACTAGTCTACCTGAATCGAGTCTTACCTGGACTCTGGCCAGAGATCTTAGCTACCTGAACTGAACCAGAGTCACCAGCAGCAGCACACTCCCCCTTGTAAGCCAAAAGGAAAAACAGGGAAATTTCCCTAGCCAGGCCAGAGTAACCCCCAAGGACTCGCGCCATCGCCGGCTGGCCCAATCTGTTGAGCAAACATATCGGGGCGCAAAGTTAAAATAAAGAGGTTGCAAGGAGAGTGAGAGAGATTCCAGGACAACTCCATCTGAATTCAATTTCGACTCGGCTCGGTCGCGTGTGTTTGGCTTTCGTCTTAACGTCATCAGCGAAGGCGGCTTGCTCTTTTTATTTCTATTTTTTTTTTTTTTGGGATAGAGGATAAGAAGTCCTGCGAAGACTGTTTGTGCTGCGGATTTGGCTTAGCCATAATTGAACAACTCAATGGACACGTGTAGGTATTGAAAGTGAAACCGTTTTCACAATCAATCGAGACAAACCCCAGGGCCAACCCTCCGAATAAACCCTCGCAATTAACCCTCCAAAAACTCGCTGCTGCTGCGGCACGAACAACAATAAGCGCGAATTTAAGCGAAATTAATTTGATAAGCATTTTCAACAAGAGTGAGCAGGGATCATTGGAAAATGAGGGTTTGAGGGTTGAGAGTGCCTGAACGTTCATCGAAATGTTGTTGAAATAATTCGAATCATAAATATCCGACTTCTGCTCGGATTTCTTAGGTTTTATGGGGATATATAACTCATAAATGAAAGTATATAGATCATATTTCACATTTTATGGAAATTTCGGGACATCACTCAATGTGGCGCTGTGCATGTTCCCGGCACTTGATGAAAGTGTCCTTCGTGGTCATCACGTGCCATAACATTGCAGTTTCTCTGCTCGCATATTTTTTTGCATGTGTCCTGCGGGGGAGCAGGACTTGCAGGCGCAGGACCTTTGGCATTGTTTAGTGCATAAATCACAGTCACACCAGCACACACACACCCCGCCTGGCTCGCGCACAAAGGACGAGGGCAGGCTCTTATCAGGGGCAGGCACGTGTGGCAGGACAACCGCCTCCCGGGTTTATTAGGGTTGCAACCCCCCTTCCAGGACTCGCACAGGACTCGCGCATATGTTGCATGTTTATGGGCAAACGAAATTAACGTTGCCATCGCCGCTTTTGACGTTCAATGTGACCTCAAACAAAAACAAGAACAACAAGAACACACCGCCAGCCGGCAATTACTGACCGCCAATGAAAGGGAAACGGAAAATCAGGAAAAGCGAGAAAATTGAGAAAATCGGGAAATGTCCTCGATGGCAAAATATTTTCGAGCAAAAAGAAAAGGCCACAGAAAATGAGAAAAAGCGACCATATGCGTGCAGATTGCAAGGGAAGCGAAAGTGTTATTCCCGCGATTAAATCTCTAATTGAACTGTGAAGCAATTCTGCGGGAAATTTAAATTTAAGGACATTGTGAGGATATAGAAGGGGCTGGGAAATAAATATAGAGACATATTTAGGTAGCGAAATATTTAGAAAAAAACCGCACATTGAAGTTGCAGAGAAAAAAAGTTAATTGTAGAATAAACCCTTTTAAATGCAAACCAAAAACCCTAGAATGCGCTTCCCATATAATGCAGACTTGGGCGTATATTCATTATATATAAATTCAAAAATCAAACAGGATATTTCATCATCAAATCAGCCATAGAAAATGGTGATTAATGCCATTATTTCCCCCACACACACACTCTCATCAACACCGGAAGCTATTCATTTTCCATATTCTTTCACCATAAATCGCACAGACTCCCAACTCCAAGCATAAATATTCGGGGTTTATAGCCACAAGATGTATGTATATATATATCTAAATCTATAGCTATACCCATATTTCCCCATGTAACATATTCCCGATAAGTCAAGAAGTCGGCCAACTTTGACCCAGACCAAACTCCTCAATCATAAGGCTTGTGTGCAGCAGCATTCTTCTAATCACACTTCCGTCAACACCTTCGAGTCCGATTCGGTTTGGGATTCAGAATCATTATAGCAACTGAAGGGGAACGAAAACAAACAAACGAAAGGCGAGAGACAAGAGGCTAAAATTAACATTGGGCGACGCAATAAATAAATTTAAATCCGTTTAAAACGTTTGGCAAATCAAGACATTACTCATACGCCCCGAAAATAGTTCCTCTCTTGCGGTTTCCCCTGCCACTTGGTCTAAAGAGCCGTGATAAATGTTCCGGGATTTAGGAAAATGCCGCGCAAATTAGACGGCCAATTTGTCCAAATGAAATCGAAAGGAAGAGTGTGTTGGAGGGGCCACTACTTGTGGGTTATGTGTCATCCAGCGGGGACCAAGAGTGTTGTATTATATATTTCAAAATATACATCAAAATATATACCAAAAATATTTAATTAGTAAACTGTTAAAGATATGAGTTAAATAAAATTAAAGTTTATATATTTTTTAGCTTGAAATTACTTTTGAAGCACTTTCAAGTCCATGAAGATATTAGGCCACTGACAGAGTCCTTTCTGGTCTTTATTTCCTTCCCAACAAAAAATGTATTCATTTCCCTGGCTTGTGTCTGCATTTTTCCCATCAGTTTTCAGCTGGAGTTTCCTTTGCTGTTTCTATTTTTTTCGCTATTTTTTGTCCTGGCTGCGTCTTCATTGGCTGGTCCTGGACATTGATTCGAAATTGCATTGGCATGTCCTCAAGTTATTTGTCCTGATGCTGTGGAGCACGGGCTTTTGTTCGGGCTGCGATTTTGCTGCTTTGTGTGGGAATGCGAAGGTCCTGCGGCTATAATTTCGCACAGCATCCTTGTGTCAGTTTTCATCAGTTACATTTCAGGGGAGAGTCCTCTTTTCCCTTATTTTCTTTCTTTTTTTTTGTGTGACATTCCCCCTAACTAAGCGAAAGCGAAAAGCGAAACGTGCAAAAAATCCCTTCGCCTTCGCCGGGCTCCTCTGTTGTCATTTTAATTGTTGTTTACCGGGCTTGTCAAATGCGCACTTCAGTCTGTGAAAGGGATGCAGGAAGGCAGGACTGCCACGACTAGGAGATACCCTGTCTGCATAGGGTTTAATTTTTAAAGATATTTAAATGCAAATAACTTGATTTCAACTTTGAATTCAAAATTAAATGTTATAGCTATGATTTTTATGGCATACACTCTTGTTAAAACAAAATACCCTCCAACTTTTAGATCAGTAAAAAAAAGGACATGACATAGCCAGGTGGCAAAGGGGGGTTTTTAGACTCCGGTGAGGGGGTTTTCAGGCTCCGGTGAGGGTTTTTTTTTTTTTTTTAAGGGCATTGGTATGTGGGGCCATTCGTTATGATGGCCGGCTGTCTGTGACGAGGCTGTCATCGCCATTCGCTCTGATTTACTGGCGAATCACAATCCCAGTCACATATATGCAGCAGCAGGTCCTGTTTCCACTTTAATGTCAAGGAAGGGAGACTTAAATTTCAAAACAAAATTCATTTAACCATATTTTTAATAAGCCCCTGGAAGCCTGGAAAAACAAATGCAAAGTGAAAATCACTTGGACGCCGCTGCTTGATTCCATTTCAGGATTTATGTATGTTTTCTGAGTGCTCAAAACGCTCGCAGCCAAAACAGAGTCCTTCCTTCCCATGGAATATGAGTCGGGTTTGGGTACGGGTTCGAGTTTGGGTTCGGGTTTGGGTTTGTTTTTGGGTTCAGGCTTGGCTTTCAAGTGATTATGATTATTTTTTATGCACATAACGCTACACATGCAACCCCGGCGGCGGCCAAGGACCGGCGAGAGCGAACGTCAAAAGCCAAAGCCAGGACGCAGCAGGACTCAAAAGCCAAAACAAAAAAAAAACAAAACAAAACAAAGGCAAAGCAAAACGGCAACGTTAAGTCAGCAGCTTTGAGGGGGATCGGCAGCTGGGATCTGCCAACGAATAGCAAATGCTCTGTCCAGGATATCTTTATAAGCTTTTCTGGGGGAAAATATATACAACTAGGAGGTAAGATAGGTAAAAATTCTAATGTGCTGGCAGCAGATGCTTCAAAAGGTAGCAACAAATACAAAAAAGGAGCAGAATTTCCCTCCTCTGTGCTTGGAAATGGCCAAGGGCCAGCCAGAATGTCAGGACGAATGCTGTGCGTTGATTTTAACTGTTATTACTTGCTGGCCAAGCTGTCAGGTGAGCCGGAGCTGGGTCTATACACATGTCCTGGCCAGGTCCTGCCACCCACTCACTCTCTCCCTCTCCCACCTCGTCTCTATTTGTCTGGCCATTTGAGTTTTGTGTAAGCAGTTAATTGGATCAGGGGCCAGGGCTGGCCAGGACTCCCTCCCACTCATTGCCATTCAGATTTAGATACACATTCCTTCCCCTATCCCCCCCCCAGCTTGCTGCATACTTCATGGCGCTGTCAGATACATTTTTAATAAGCTGTGAATGCCGCCTGGCCGCTTGGCAAATGTCAACACAAACAGCAACGAGGAATGCCAGAGTTGGGGGGCGACAGAGGAGGAGTCTTGCCTCTTCGTGGAATCTATTAAATCATTTTTGTTGCTAATACAAATGTAGAAACGTACACAAACAGCAACAAGGAGAGCAGCAGCACATGTGTAGTAGCACTTGGGGAATTTCCTTTCCTTTGAATTTCAATTTTCGAATTCGAATTGCGAAAATTCCCTTCGACCTGCCAAGTGGCGAAAGGCGAACTCTGACTTGGGGCAGCTGCCCATGCGCAACAACAACATCAATAGACACATGCAACAGGCAAAATCCAGAGGAGCGAGGGGTAGCTCAGAGGTTTTTAAATCAAATTTTATATTAAGTAACTCAAATAGAGAGGGATCAGGAGTGGATTGAGGAGCATATTAAAAGGTTAAGGTTAAGTGATAAAGGAGTGTATAAAGAGTGATAATTGAAGCTAATTTATAGGAGTTTTAGATCTAGAATTAATAGTAAGTAGTAGTTAAGTAAGTTCCAGAAACATTTTAAACCCTAACAAAGTTTGTTTTCTCTAGATCCTGGTTTAAAACTACTTTTAAAGCTTGAATTTTTATGAAAAATTAAATTTAAAATATATTAAATTCCTTAAATATTTTAAAACCTTCTAAATGGAATTTTTGCCAAGATTTACCTTGTTCAAAACTTATTCAAAAACTTGAATCTGAATCAACAATTACAATCAAATTATAGTTAATTCCTTAAACATTTTAAAACTTTTCAAAGATGATTTAAAATCTGTAATTTTAATAAAAAATTTGTAATAATTGTAATTGTAATTGTAAAATATAATAAAATTATAGTAAATTTCTTATATCTATTTTCCCAAGATTTTCCTTGCTTGAGAGCTTCAAAAACTTAAGTTTTTTAACCAAAGCCCATCTTGTTTCTGAGCAAAACTCTCCTTCAACTTACAAGTGATTCCTGGAACTAAACAAACCGCCCTCGCGGGCAACTGCCTAATGATATGTATGGCATATCGGACAGGGAAAAAGCGCGGCAGCAGCAGAACGGCAACATAAATCAAAATATATATACACTTACATGAATATATTTATGCGGAGGGCTGACACCTCCTCGGGCTCTAACTGCCGCTTTTCACCTTCAGCTGCGTCTCCTACGAAACCGCGAAGAGGGCGCAAGTTTTTGGTGCCGCTAAACGTAATGTAAATAAGCATTTAACAGCAGCAACAGCAACAGCAGCAGCAACAACTGAAACTGCAGCAATAAATGGCATTACAAACAACGGGCAAATAAATCGCAGTGAAGCGCAAAGGCAAAGGCTCAGATGAAAAACGTGGACGCCGCCAAAGAGGTGGCTGCCGCGCTTAACATTTACCATTTACCATTTACCATCTAGCATCTGCAACATGCAACAGATTTATGCAGGCAACATCGCAGCACATGGCACATGGTGTTGCCGCAGACATGTTGACTTATGCCGCAGCAGCAGCCACTGGCAACTGCCAACTGGCAACAACTTCTCGGCTTCCCCAAGTTGCACGCTTCAAAACACTTGGACATGCGATTCGAGATTCGCCCATTGCGCCTTTTTATTGTTGCCGCTGTTGCTGCTGCTGCTGCACCTTGACTTGCCACAACAGAAGCCAGAAGTTGCTGTTGCGGGCGCCATAAAATGACCAGAAATTTAAACATCAACAAAAACGGGAAGAAGCAAGCCAGAGATTTACCAACAAAATGCTGTATTTCCTTTTCTAATATTGTTAAAAAAGGCAGTGCCAGAAAGGCAACAACTCTTAAGGCCATCTCAGGGTTTTATGTGTGCTTAAGAAATATCATAAGTACGATGGGTAGCTCAGAATTCGCACAAAAAAGACTTACAGAGCACCAAAAAAATATGTTTGCTTTCAATTTAATATAAAGAAACTGTTTAGTATAGGTTTTGTATTAAAAATATAGATTCAAATCCCACTTGGGAATTTTAAAGGCACTATTCTTGCACTATTTAAGGCACTTCCATGAACCATTTTGTTTAGGTATTTTAAATCAACATTTCTTTTTTTATTTTTAATCAAAAAGGTAGTAGCTTTACTTTAGAATACTTGGTAAAAAGCTAAGACAAAGTATTATTTATGCTGAAATAATGTCAAAAGAGACACCCCGAACTCCCATTAGGGAATTTTAAGGCAACTTCCTGGAACAATTTTGTTTAAGTTTTTTAGACAAACTTTTCTCTCGTTAAAAATGCTTTTATTTTCAATTTGGTTCCTCTAAAAACCAACTTCCTGTTTGTAAGACATATCCCCAGAACTAAGGAAAAACTCAATATTAATTATGCAGAAATGATGTCATTGTACTTGGTAATCTTAAGGGCACTTCCCTAAACCATGTTGTTTAGTATTTTAAATAAACTATTCTCTCCTTTTAAATTGCTTATATTTCCCCTCAAAAGGTAATAATTTTACTTGGAAAAAACCAGATTAAAAACAATCAAATGTTTCCTTTAATTAAGCCTTAAATCAGCACACAACTTCCTGTTTGTAATATACATATGTATATCCCCAGAACTCAGCAAAGATTTGATAAAAGTTATGCTGAATTTATGCCAAAAAGAACTTGAAGATTTCTCAGGTTATTTCATGCTCAAAGCAAACTTTTTAATGATCGCTACACTTTTCGATGGAAAATCCATTTGGGAAATTTCTGGGAATATCTGCACAACACTGAGCCAAATAATCGAGATACTTGGACAAACAAAAGGAGAGTGTATTTTGTGCGTAAAAATAGTTTTTATTTCATTTTTATTTACTTATTGTTTATTATTGCTAACATTTCGCCGAGTGCAGCCATTATTTGGCCCGCTTTCCGGGTCATGCGGGCCTTTATGTGCCAGCAGAGTAACCTATTTTTAAGTTGTATTTAGTCAGCCCATTTGATTGATAGGTGCTCGGTGCTGGGTGCTGGCTCGGACTTGTTTTATAGATAAACAAACACGACTCCGCCTCTGTGTTGGCCACTTCTGGGCCGGTGGGCTGTGCCATCCCCTGCGAACATGCCATTAAATGCGCTCCAGATACGCCTAATTATCGAGCCAAGTGCCCCGAACCTCCTGCTCCTCCTGCTCCTCCGGCTTCCCCTGCTCCTCTAGCTCCTCCCTGCTCCTACACCTTCTCCTCCGCCTGTCAGCGGGCAAATTTATCCAAAGAAAGAATGTCTAAAAAATCGAAAAATCCCGGCTAGAAGTTGCGCAAAGTGGCCGAGAACGACATCGAGGTAGCATAGATGACGCCTCCCAGTCGGCTTCTCAGGTGTACGTACATACGTACCTGACCATAAGGTGTGAAGTGCAATCAAAAAACAGAGGGGCGGCTGCAGCAGGGGTGAGGGGGCGGTGACGGTGGTGGTGGTGGCGGCCAAAGGTGCCAAAGTTGTTTAATCACAAGACTTTAACACACAATTTGTGTTTTGTTCGAAAACGAGGCAAAAACTGCTGGCGGTTGTGGGTGGGGTTGGTGCCGCTCAAAGCCAGTGAATGAGTGCCCCGCGGTACGACTTGAAATGTACCCATTTTCATAAGAGACATGGTTCTGAACTCAAATATGGAATGGTATGACTAGAACTTGTAAATATTTGCTGTTATATGTTATACATCAAATTAAGCTAATTGTTAAGGGTTTTAGGGTTTTATTTAAGCAGAAATATTCTACCTAAACGTAACCAAACTATTAGAGAGTGCCTTTTGGTACAGTTTGAAATGTACTCATACTACCAATAGACTTGGTACACTACTCACATATAGTAAATATTGTCCACATACCCTTAAGGGTAAACCCACCTAGGAATTTCAAAATGTTCGATTTTTTTTATTTTATTTTCTTAAAGTTTGATATCTTAAGAATGTCTGCTCCAAGTTTCAAGTCGAAATTCGAAAAAATGACGAAGTTATGGCCGACAATGAATGCCTTCGTTACACGTGCGCTTACCCATTGACAAATTTTCAAACGCGTTTTCTCGAAACCATGTTTTGAAATCGGTGCTCACGATATCTCGAAAACTAATAAACCGATTGACTTGAAATTTTCTGTGGCTATTCTATGCATAATTATCTAGTCTACTACATAGGATTTTTTTTAAGATTTTTAGTTTTTTTTATTAAGAAAATAAACTTTTTTTCTTAAAAATCGCAATTTTGAGTTCAAACGGCCGCCATTTCGCCAAAAATCAATATTTTCAAAAACCTCACGTAGTAGACTAGAAGAGGATCTACAGATTAATAATCTTTTTGTTTTTTGATTTGGATAATTACCGATGAAGCAGGAGTGAGCACCGCGGAGGTCCTTCGATTTTCAGGACGTTGCGGAACAAAGAATATCTCGCAGTGTATTTAATATTTTTCAATAAAAAAGTTATAAAATATTAGTTGAAATGTGTGCTTATCATTTAAAAAAAAATTGGTTTGATTACTTTTATAGGTTGCCAGGAATAAATTTTAAATAAATAAATTTTGCGTTTCTAGGTGGGTTTACCCCTTAAGAAAGGTCTTGAGGGTTTTATGGGGCTTAAATTAGCTAATATATTGTACCTAAAAAAATATTGTATTGTATATCACCTAAACACTTTTTTAATATAAAAAGAATTTAAAAAGGAAACAAATGTAAAGGTATTATTTTTATTTTAGCACATTCACTCAAGCAAGGTCTTAGGGGTTCTAGGGGCTTCAATTTAGCTGAAATATTGTACCTAACCGTTGCTGAAAAAGTTTATTGTATTGTACCTAAATTCTTTTTTAATACTAAAAGAATTTAAGAAGCAAAAACTGTTATATGCGCAGTATTATTTGCTTGTAAGTTCCAATTTAATTTGTAAAACAAGTCAAGAGACTGCCGGTACTCAGTGCTTGGGCACTCCTGATATCCCTGCTACCCTGGTTGTACCCTCCGGTGCTTTGCATATTCTCCAACTGAGTTTTTTAGTCAAATAAAAAGCTCATTAGGCGAGTTGACCAAATTGCAACATGTTTCTTCATTTTCGACGGTGCTGGCCACGCCTCCGGACAAAGGCAAACTCAAATATTAACCCTCCACACAGACACACACACACAGGCACACAAAAGATAAACAAACAAGCAACGAAAAATGCAGAGAAAAAATAAAAATAAATATAAAAATGAGATAAAATAAATGAAAAGCAAATTTCAAGTTGGAAAAGCCAAAGCTAAAGTCCCCAAAAAAAAATCGGTCGGGAGATGTTAAAAGCAATTAAAATTGAAACTGTCGAATGATGCCCATCACGAGATGATACAACTGGGCGGGGATGCTGGGTGTGGAGTGGAGCAGCAGGTGTGTGTGTGTGTGCCACTCGCCTTGGGTCAGGCAAATAATTAACTCCGGACCGGAGCCTATCGCAGCGAGGCATCAAGGTGGGAGGGAGGCCGGTCGTCGGAGAGTGAGAGCCAGCATTTTCACACGGACACAAGGGGGAAAATTTACGGGCGAGCGGGCTTTCTTTCGCGGCCCTAATGATGATGCTCCGAGGCCAGTGTTTACAGTCCCAGCAGTGATGATCATGATCATCTGCTCGAAGACCCGATGGAGGTGCCTCCGAAACAGGTTTAATTGCTTAATAAGTTTTCCTAAAAGTGTGGCTCTTGCTGTTGCTGCTGCTGCAAGTCCTTACCAATTTCCTGACTCTGACTTTGCGCCACAGTTTATTCCCATTAGGAAAAATGTCCTGAATATGGACATGGCTGCGGCTGCTCTCCCTCATCCCCCTGTGTCGGGCAACTTAGTTTCCATTTAGTTCGTTATTGCTTTTCCGCAGCCAGTCAGGCATCTCCCTCACACTCCCCCCCATCGATGTTATTTTGGGCATTTTTACTTTAATTAAATTTTACACAAATATTTTCGTGCAAAAGTATTTACCAAATTGAAGTTCTATGCCGGCCGAAGCCACCCCCTTTGTGTCCCGGGGGTTGTTGTTCGCTCAGATTGAGAGCTGAGAACAGATTGGGGGAGCGAGGAAGAGGTCTGACAAATGGTCACCTGTTTGAAAGGTAAAGCCCTTTTCCCCAAAAGGGTTTTGTCCCGGGGCGGGGATTTCAAAAAAGGAAGCCCGGATGCTGGGACTCTGGACTATCTTGTCCGAGATTTCTCGAGTCTCGTCGGAAAAGCCTGACAGGCGCCAAAAGACGACGAGATTAAGTCATCGAAGCGGCAACACACAGAAAAAAGGGAAAGCCAACAACAATAATCTAGCTTTCATTGTGCCGTGCGAGGGAGGGAGGGGTTTGCCTGGGTACTCATCGTTTTTGTATTTTTTTTTTTATATTTCCCTTTTTGAAAATATTTTCATTTGACAAATTTTAAGATTTCCTTTTTATTTTTTACATACCCTGTGATGGAAGAGAAATCAAAAGTATGCTGGAATATAGACAACGAAAGTTGTAGGGGATTTTCCTATAAAAACTAAAAGGTATCTTTGAAGAAACATAATGCAAACTAACTCTGAAATAGTTGCTTTTACTTAAGTTTTTATTTAAAATATATTTCTTAAATTTTTCCCATATTTTCCTTGCCCCTTTGGGCATGTTTTACTTAAACTGCTGCCCGGGTATGTCATAGTCGTGGCTTTTTTATTTTGTTTATAATTCTGTTGCCTTCGGTGGTTGGTTCTCGTCGCCGTCTTGTCTTTCGGGCTGGAGTGGCGTTTTTTATGCGCCTGTTTATTTGCCAAGGGCGCCCGTCCTGGTCCCCTGTATCTGTATCTGTATCTGGATCCTGGATCCTGAATCCTGCCTGGATTTGCCTCCCCTTTCGCCGGCTCACTTTAATTTGGTTTTTTCATTGTGCTGCTCAAGCACGTAATTATCCTTTTTTTGCACGCTTACATCCGCATACCCCTGTTTGTTTGTTTATTTATTTATTTATTTATTTGAAGGCTTTCCTCCCTGCCCACAGCCTTATGCCATTCCCATTTTATGACATCTTGTTATTTTTATTGTTATTGAGTTGGCCTTTTGTCGTTGTCGTTGTCGTAGATGCTTCTTCCCCATTGTTAATTCGATGTTATTAATTTTTGAGGTCTGCAAACGAGGTTATTAGGCGGCCCCGAGAACATTGACAACTTCATCGAGAGAAATCTCTCACAGAAAAAAAAAAACAAGCACAAAAAACATGTTGAGGGGGGAAAAGCGGATCAAGTATCGTAAGACCCGTGTCAAAAAGAAACTGTGACTTGACTCCTCCTAATCTTCGTTCTACAAGATCCAACGGCTTTGATTAGAAATCAAAGCCTTTTGCCGGAACCGCAATTTTCGCAGCCAACAACCCGTAATCAAATGCAAATTATCAACACACAACACACAACACACACACACACACACACTTGAACACACTTTGATGTACGCTGGGCGTGTTCCCAAAACGACAGCCGCAACAGCATCAACATCTATGTTACATCCACAAAAGAAAAAGTTTCGATTTGGTTTTTATTTTATTTTATTTTATTTTTTCATTTGCTTTTCCCAGATACAAAAAGACAGAGAGAGGGGGAGGAAGGGACACCAAAATTTATGTAGATTTACTGTGGGCAGTTGTATCTTTCGGATTTCGTCTCGTTTCCATCCAGCCTTTTTCTGTTTTTCGTTGTGTTTGTCTTTGATTGAGACATTTCCAAGTGCGACTTCTTGGCCATGGTCAATTAAAATGCGGCGACGGAGGCTGGCAGAGAGCAGAGAAGATGCAGAGGAGATTTACGGAGGCTTTAGGGGGCTTGAATAGGGCTAATACCCTGTAAAATAGGATTGAGTGTCGAAAGTAGATAGCAGATAAGGAATATCCCAGTCGAAATCATTTTAAAAAAGTTTAATTTATCGCAATTTTAGGTATCGAAAAATATTGAATTCAAATTTCATGAATCAATATTAAGCATAAGAATCCTAAAAATAAGAACGAGAATATCGTTAACCTTGATTTATCGATATTTTAGGTATCGAAAAATATCGAACTTATAGCTCAAATATCGATTTTGGCCAAAAGTATCCTAAAAATATATACATATATAAAAATATATTTATTGGTTCGATATATCACAGAGAATATTTTCCAGCGCTTTTACATAGCAAAGTTAAAATATCTACTTATCGAATTTCGCATCTAATATTGATATATTGATATTGCAGCTATGTTACAGTTCCCCTTAAACTCAATACAAGAAATTCTTCTCTACCGATAAAATTTCAATCTTTGCTTATCAAAATACCCTCTTAGATAGGGTATCTGCTGCAACGCGGAGCCACGCCTATCGATTTCAATCGGAATGCCGGCAAACGCCGATCCACCCGACCGGCCGACCGGCCGACCCTGCACGCCAAAGCGCAATCAAAAAGCGTTTTTAATAATGCGCTAAGTGATTGTTAAGCGCGAGCTAGTGGCAGCAGCAGGGCTCAACTTCGATGGCTTTGCTTGCCCAATCCCACAGATTCCCAAGTCTCGGAGGCTCGAGTCGTTAATGAGTCTCTGGCGGTTCGACAACAGTGACTGCCCACGCGACCTTCGGTGACACCCGCATCAGGCACTCAAAGAAAATGGGCCATTAACGAGCTTTAACTTAGAAGAAATAAAAGCTACATAAAGAATGAGAAGGCAAATTTAGTATAAGTGTTACGCATCTTATTGCTTATAATGTCTATGTTTAAAAAGGATATTCCTTATAATTATATATAATTCTCAAACGTTTTCCGCCATTTCTTTCTTTATAATTCTCAAGTGTTTATTCCGGCTGTTACTTACTCACTTACTTTCTTACTTTTCAAAGTTTACTTGCCAAAATAGTTCCTTTTATTCAGTATTTAACTTCTAGTTTAGTTTAGCTGGATTGTACCCGATTCTCTATTGCAAACTTTTGGAAAAATGAACTTAATTTGCATATAATTTTCTCCAAGTGTGATTGCTGCTTGCAGAAGGCCGGGCCTCCTCTGCGAGCCTATTAAAACTCAATTACATTTAATTAATCAACCAGACTGAGGGCAGCTTCGCGTTAGGAGCTCCGACACCTCGCCGCGATGACGTTGCACAATCGCACAAGGCGCCGCCAGGGGAAGGCGACGGGGACGGGTGGGTGAAAAGCCCAGGGAATGGATACCAAATGGAAACTCAATCTGGTGGCCCAGCAGCTCCTCTGTCTCGGCTTGCTGGCGAATTGACATTGGCTTCATTAGCGCGGGAGAGACACGCCGAAACGATGTGAGACAAACACCAAATTATCGGCTCAAACAAATTGAAGTTGACCATCTCGGTGTGTGCGTAAACAAATCGGTCAAGTTCCCTGATTGGAGGCGACACAAGTATTTGGACAGCGCAAGGAAGTGAAAGGTGGCAAGATGGAGGAGCTAGCAAGATGATGAGTCTCCAGTGGAGAGCTTAATGAATGGCTGGCTGGCTGGCTGGTGGGGGATGGCCATGAGTATCAGAGAGCTCTGAGTGATTGCGCTTTCTTTGGAGAGGTTAAGGTTACCAGGTTGACAGGATTCGGGAGCTTTGCTTGGTCTGTCCCCCTTTCCAGGTTATCCCCTAGGTTTATGACAATAAATAGAGGCTACCACTAAATGCAGGCAATTATCCAAGTTTATTTCAAAAGTTTCCTTATCACACCCAACTATTTAAGAAGCTGGGCAAACAAAATGCCGCTTGACATGGAAACAATGGCCATGAGGGGCCAGTAAACACAGTAAACAGAAAACAACAGAAATCAGGGGGAAAAAATAACAAAAAAAAAAAAACACAGAAAAAGTTTGGGGAATCTGAGATTAAGAATGACAAACAATGCAGCGAAAGTCGCCCAACGACACCTGGCCTCGCCATACTCCACCTCCACCAAGTGCACCCATTTGGGGCAGGAAAAATTACTTCATTAAAAGTTCGAAATGAAGAAGAAGTATCCCAAAAAAGAAAAAGGTTGCCGGACGGAATGTCCAGCTGCTGTGCCGATAAGAAACTCATAATTGGTGTCATTAAAAAAGCCATTTCGGAAGTTGTTAATCTTCCGCCGAGTCGCATCGTGTCTCGCCTCGCGTGGGGCCAACAATTATGCCAACTACATGGGGAATCCGGGAATCCGGCAACAGAAACAGAACAGAGTCTCCATCTCCATATCCAACTTGAAGTCCAACTCCGACTCCTACTCCCACTCCCACTCCCAAAAGCCAAGCGGCGATACATAAATATGTAATTTATTAAAAGCCGTGGCGGCACAAAGAGGCAGCGTTTACAACAAAGCCTCCTCGACTCTTGTTTATTGTTATCATTATTTAGCCAACTGATAAGGCCCTTGGCCAGGGACTAGCAACTTGTGGCCATAAAACGGGGTGCTTCTTCCTCTCGCGGGATCGTCATCTCCATTCCCTTATTCCCCCTCTATTCCCCTGCTTCTTTTAATTATAAAGTGCGATAAATGTGACACAAAAAATTGTGAGAGATAGCCAAAAACATAAAAAATATCAGGGGAAGCAAAAGAAAAAAAGAACAGGCAGCTAAACGAGGCCCAAAAGGTGGGCTTTACATGATACTCTATAGAATGTATAGAGAATACTTTCAACTTCAAAATAATGCAATATAAAAGCAGAAATGGTAAATACAATAGTCTGGGAATTATAAGCAAACTCTTTCAAAATAGCTTCTTTTGGTAAATTTTAATATATTTCTTGATTATTTTGAAGCATAAACTTATGAAATAACTACAAGTAGTTCTTAAATAATTACTTTGTAACAAAAACTCGGCTCATAAATTTATACTTGGGAATTACAAGCACACGAATTCGCAATTGGGAATTATAAGCACATAATATTGATAGCTAAATTTACATTTAAATTATAATGAAGACTGCTGACAGGGGCATTTTCTTGATCTTCGTTCTGGTTCAATCAGTGCCAGATTTGATCTCAACTAGCATAATCTTTTGCTTTCTAAACAAATCAACTGAGAACTGCCTGTGATGTAATCCGATCGAAGTGATTGCCAGGCATTGGGCAAGAGGGAAAACATGGCATTTCAGGGAATCAACTCCGCCGAGGAAGGGTATAAACAAAAACAGCGGCAAACAAAAGTCGTTAAGGGGCAGTGCGAGATTCTCCACTCTCCTCTCCTTATATATAGAGGTATATTTTTTTGTTGTGTTGTTTGTTTGTTTTTGAGGCCGCCTGCTGCCTGCTGCTGGTGCCTGGTGCCTGGTGCTGTGCCTTCTGCCTTTTGTGTGAGAAGTTTGGCATTTAATAAACACCCAGGACACCCAGGATGCGGCTGGCTATCGCAGCCTGGCCCAGCCTATCCGCCGCAATCCTAACCCTGTCCTTGCTTTATGAAATTGCAGAATGTCCCATAAAGTAAAATGGCATAAGATAGTAGTAGGCGAAGTGACCGCAGAACGAGCCGTAAAGGGAGCCCATGTACATGGCCATCTTGTGTTGCGGCTTTGTCTTGGCCATAAATACAATCTCTGGCTGGCTTCTGCTGGCCGCCTTTTACGAGTGAATTGGGATTGGGATTGGGACTGCGATTGGGTTGGGGTTGGGGTACACTCTCAAGTGTTAATTCCTTTCCCCAGCAATTAACTTTTCGCCAGCAATCTATCTATCTATCTTTAGGCAGCAAAAGAAACTCTTTACTCTGTAGGCACAGAGACACAGAGATATAGATACTTTCGGCCATTGTCTGGAATATGCAAATTGCAGGCAGGCAGTCGTTGTCGTCCCCCACCCAGAGTTCAATTGGAGCGCAGATCAGCTTCCGTTTATCGCTTTGACCTCGGGCATTTCTGGAAAAAGCACAGCGAACCTATAAATATATGTACAAGAAAAATATTAATAAAGATTCGGCAGTCATGACCGTCGTCGATCGAGATCGTTGCCGTTGGAAAAGCCAGCACATTTTACTTATTATCATTGTTTGGCCCATTGTGATTTGCTTCATGTTACTTTCACGACTTCTTACCCCAAACCCCCTCCCAAACCCTATCTCAAAGCCAAAACGAATCTGAATCCGAATCGGAATCGGAATCTGCATCTGCATCGCAGTCTCAGTTGCAGTCGCAGTCGCATCCACTGACAATATACTTTATGCCAGGTGAATGGCACTGCCAAATGGTAGCTATCAGGTAACCGCATTGTCCAACTATGAACCGACTTGGCCCAAACTGAACTGCGATAGTCATCTGGCCGGATTTTGAATGGGTTTCGGTGTGAGAAACTAATAATCCATAAGTGCAATCACTTCTCAAGCTGAATATCTCATCCAGGAGTTGGTTTATCGCCAAAACCAGATTCTTGATCCGTTTTATGGCCTAAATTATCGTTAAGGCACAGGGAGAGATGGGTCTTGAAGATAGCAGATAGATGTGACAACAGGTTCATTAGAAGCGGAACAGCAGGGCGAGGGTATAAGAAATCAGGAAAGGGTACTCTCAACTGAGTAGAAACATCATGAGAGGAACTAACTGGTTTATAAACTACTTCAGGCTAGAGGAAGTACCTCAGATAAAGCTGAACTACCTTCCTTTTCAATAAAAGTATCTTACAGATGCCATAAACTCTTTCGGCATTACTCTAATAATCCCTCTTTCTCCCAAATCAAACCCCTTAATTCCCTGTAATCCTCACGCCCATCGTAATCCTTCATCGCCACTTCCTGTTGCCGTTTGTTACCCTTCCTCTTCAAACAGGTCGCTGAAAATCGATTTATGTTGTCACTAATTGATTAGTAGCTGCCGCCATAGCCTGGCCTGGCACACCTGTTAGGTATATACTACACACGTAGTAGGTGCCATGGACTCCCGAATTTTCCAATAGAAGAAGAAAAGGCTTCCCCCGCACTTCACTGCCATCCAAATGAATGAATGTCAATGCGAATGTGAATGCCACAGCAGCAGCAGCAGCAGCAGCCACTGTGAGTGTACCATGTGAATGCGAATTTGAATGCATCCCAGTTGTCCGTCCCCGATGCGTCCCGGTGTCCCGGTGTCCGTGTGCCTGGAACAAATGTAAATAAATGCAAAGGCCGCACGAGGGACTCCATACATAGTTTTGCATGCATTTTTCCTTTACTGACACGGTGAGAAAAAATGTGAAGAGAGTTCTGTGTGAAATCCCTGAGAGTTCTGTGAGTGCTCCCTGCGAGTATCCTTTACTTTACATTTTTCCTCGCAGTGCAGAGTGGAAGGGCCACTGCAGAGCAGCTGCTCGGAAAACTCATTGAACAATTGACCAAATCGAAGCCTCATAGCAGACAATAAATGCACAATGCACACACACACACACAACAGCCGCCTGCTGGAGATGAAAAAAAAGATTAAAATCCATGAAAACGACACGCCCTCCGCCCATTTTGGATCTGTGGAATTCAGATACAAACTGGGATACGGATTTCGGGTTTTTTGTGCATTGTCATAACCAATGGCCCCGTTGTCCCGTAAATAGCAGCCAGGACTCAGAGTATCCAGTGTTACAGCCTCCCATCTGCCTTCCTCTGGTGGCATCTCTTATTAATTTGCTTAAGTGCCATAAATGGCAACAGGAGAGACGGAGGCGCACAAAGGTGCTGGCCCAGCTGGAGACTTTACACGTACTCCGATCTCCGCCAGAGACCGATCTCCGCCTGACCATGACGAATTGCCAAAAAGTAAAATAAAACAAAAAACTAGGGAGAAGGACTGTGGGATTCTGGCTAAAACCCAGCAGTGGCTTAGTTGTGCAATAAGTGGCAATGATAGGTCCTTCTTTTTGTGGGTCAAAAAGTGAGGGGTTGCAGAGGTTGCAGAGGTGCAACCATTAATTTTTGTGACAGAATTCCAGGCATACATATTTTCTTTATATTATTTTCTGCAGTGCAAAAGGCAACAAGTTGTACGAAATTCGAGTATAAATAAAGAGCTGAGAGATCTGCAAATAAATGCAAGTGACATTGAAAATGCCGCTGCATTGCACAGCTATATATATACATAATATATACATATATTTATAGTACAGTGTCCCTGGCTGATTTATGTTTCGTGACCGACTTTTGACCTTTCAAGCGGATCGCATTTCATGGGGAGAAGGAGTAGGAGTCGGAGTAGAGGAGTTGGAGGTTTCCGGGGAACTTGTTCCACAGATAGACCATCTTCGAGATGCCCAGATACAGCGCCAGGGCAGCCCTGAGATACAAAGATACGATTTTTAATTGACATTCACACCACCACCAAGAGCAGCAGCAGCAGCACCACCACTCACAGCTAAACTGATGGAGTTTCGTTTTTCTTTTCTGGTTAATTAAATGCAATCTACAACTCTATTGGGAATCAGTAGTCGCGCATTTTTGCGCATTTAAAAATCATTTATATGAATTAGCCCCCGGCCGGCATGCTAATTAAGGCGTGGCCCATGGGCACATAGTCCACGATTCTCTCTCGGTCTCTGCCACGTGCAGCAGCTACCAAAAGATAAACAAAACAGGCTAAATGCAAATGCAAGGCCCCCGAAAAGCGAGAGAAAAATGTTAAACAAAACATATTGCCGCACTTGGAGGCCATGTGCGGCAAGTGCCGGGGCTGACATTTCAACACCAACTCCAACTCCAAGCTCCGAGCTCCCTCTGAACTCCAGTTACAGCCAGCACACACAGGGGCACTGGGAAAAATATCTACAAGGTTTTCAAGTTCCATATTCCTATTTATTCTGGCCTCGAAATCCTTCTGGAATATTGTCACTGAAAGTGTGGATCATAGAATTTCACTTAAATTTAATTTCAAGTTCAATTAAAGTTTTTCTTCGACTGCCTTGAGTCCGAATCCGAATCCCAAAATTGTAATTTCAAATTCTAATTCCAAATTCCTATCAAAACAAAGATCAAAACCCAGCAGCAACCTTTCTCACTTCACCTGCAAGCGTTTTTCGCCGCTGCTGTTTCTGTTGATCTAGCTGCCGGTTTTTTTTTTTGTTGTTTATCTTATCCCTCGGATACGGATACACAGATACAGATACAGATGCTCGTGCAGGGACTACCAGCAGCAGATACTACATACTCGAGTTTTCAACACCACAAAGAAAAACTTGGCAATTGAGTTTCCAGTGGCAACTAATTAAGGTAAAACGCACTGGGTGTCGTGGGTGTCCTGTGGCAGGGATTTTAATATTTAATTCGATTATTTTAGTTTTTTTTAATATCAGAATCAGAATTTATTATTTGATTATGGTCTTTATTTGTGCATATAAGAGAAAGAAATAAAAATCTTTAATCTGGTCCATAAACTCGTATTTTTTTAAGAGTATTAGGGTCAAAAATTGCCTTAAAATTCTCAAGTCGGAATTCTGTGACATCCAAAACTTGATGTCCGAAGTTTAGCGAAGTTTACCGAAGGCGAAACAGCCTTTATAAATAGAATAGAATAAATAAATAGAATAGAATATTCTAAGTATGATATAGTCTCAATTTATATATTAATATATATGTATATTATATGTAATAAAATCTATAATTTATTCTCTTTTATTTAAAAAAAAAACTAAATTAAAGAAAGAAAACATTGAAGCTGCGACTGACTTCTCCCTCGGCTCCCTCTGCTTTATGGGAATTATCAAACGCACTTAAGGTGCCAAAATTGGGCGACATATATTACCAAGTGTATTATGACTAAAACCAGTTTATCAATCGGCCTAATATTCCGACTCGGCCAATATTATACATCAGCCTCAGCCTCTTCCTCCTCGATGGTGTTTAGTGTTTGCTTGGCTCTTTTATTTACAGTTTCCATTCACTTAACGCATTTTGTTTTCATTTCGGGACCACTTTTCCACCGAAATGCTGCGTGTGTGTGTGTTTCAGGGCGACTTAATTAGAGAACTTGGTGCGTTTTATTTATGTGTCTTAACGAGTCGTTTATTTAACCCACCCTCGACCCTCGACCCTCGGAATCGATCTCGAGGCTGAGCGCACAGAAAACATTTTCCAAAATTTGTTTATTGTTTTTCTTTGGGGTCCTCCGCACTAATTTGGGAAAACGGAGAGAGAGAGAAAACCGAATTGGTATTGGAATTCCCCAAAAAACAAAAATGTAAAAGGAGGAAAGAATTGTAAGTAATTTGGTGGCTTGATTTAAATAAAATAACAAACAGAACGAACATTTTCCCCGAAAAAAAGCAGAAACATAAATCCCCTATGGAAGACCCCATGAACATGGTTTTTTATTGGCGGCAGGATATCGGGACCATGTATATATATACATATATAGTATAGTATATATATTTATATGCTAATTCGCGGGGCGTTAATTAGAGGAACTCTGAGATCAAGTCGGATTCTTTGGGAAAGTATTTTTAAGCATGTTCGCGTCGCGTCTGGCTCTGGTCTGTATTTCTTTTTTTTTGTATTTATTTACTTGGCAGCAAACAATTTGTAATCGTTGACAAGCTAAATGTTGCAGCTGCGGCACGCTGAAAATGCTGAAAACAAAAGCGTTGCAGTTGCAAGTTGCAACTTGCCTTAATTGCAGTTTGGCCGGGAAGAGGGGAAAAGTCTTCTCCGGGTTCAGAACAGGCGTGGGCCCACGGAACATGGCCAGCTTTAATCCATTATTCTTGTTTCTATGGCGTGGGTGGCTTCCAAATTCTTTTAGTTTCTTCTACATTTTAAATTGGAAATAAAGAAATATCTTTCAGAACACACATTAATTTGTAATATTATTAAATAAAAGACTTCTTATTTAATTATAAATCCCAAGAAACCACTTTTCCTGAATCTGTCTCCTTTATTAATTATGTATCAACTGTTTCTACGATTGCCTAAATTTTCCCTGAATTATTTGATAATTATTGTCCATGAATTTAAACGTTTTATGTACTTTTTACAAGGAAATCCCCATTTGGTAAGAGCTCTTTAAAATCGTATAGCGCATTAACTCTCAGAACAACTATTATAATATAATATATTAATCTTAGAACACCGATTATCATCCTACTTATATTACTCTCGGTTCAATTTTTTATTTCAAGATACAACTTCTCTGGAACCCTATGTTCTATGATGTTCTAGGTTTCTATGATTCCCTTAAATTTCCAACCATTAATTTCTTTATTATTTCCCTGAATTCAAATTTTTCTTGTAATTTTTCAAAGGGAACTTCCCCTCACAAATAAGTCTAAATGCTTTTCTCTGATCGTTAGCAAAATGAAGTTATTACCGCCAAGTGTCTTCTAGGTGACAGACGAAATATGAAGGCAGCCGTAAGCTGAAAACCTTACAACTTAATTACTTTGGCCGATTCCGTTTATTATAAGGCCTGAGGGGCTTTAGTAATTTTTTCCTTTTTTTTTGTTGTTGTTGTTTGGGCCATGTGGAATAAGCTCTGGCAATGGGAATTTCTCAGTATTTCTGAGTATTTCTTCCAGTGAAGAAAGTGCAAACAATTTATGAAAGTTTTCCCCCTGTTTACGACTGTTTTTAACATGAAAATGTTTATAAATAGGAGCTGGCTGTCTGCTAAGTGTAATTGGGTTAAACAGAAAATAAGTGGAATTAAGATGATATAATAAGTAAGGATTTTAGTTAATTACTTTAATTTTACTTGAAGTACAAATATAAGAAGTTCAGAGGAAGTTTTCCCTCTTAGGGCATATTTCTCCTTAATGAAGCATGATTATATATACTTTGCAGGGTAGGAAATCATTCCTTTACCGCTGAATAATATTGTTTAATTTAATTAAATGAATAGAATACCCTGCAAAGGTACAGAAATAATTAAAAACTTCGCTACATATCCTTAAAAAATTGATAACTAATTGTGAAGGCCTTGTCTTTCTATTTAAAACAAATTCACAAATCACTGGGACCTGCAAACAGCATAACACACTATACAACACAACACACCACACCACACTACACACACCATATCACATCACACACACACCACACACAACACGGCCACAAACACCAAAACAATTTTGCGATGAAATTGTCAAATTGCAGTGCAAAAACGCAAGAGCATCAACCGCAACCACAATCGCAACAACAACGGCAATTCAAAGGCTCCATCCCGCCATCACTTTCCGCATTTTACCCACCTCCCCCTCACACACACCGACTTTCCCTGAACCCCCTTTCCCCAGCCCCTTTGTGGGCAGCACGAATTCAATTCACAATTTTCGGTTACCGAAAATCACTGCGAGGCGAACGCAATCAATCATAAAACGATGAAATGTCGACAACGACCAGTGCAGAGAGGGGAAAATGGAAAACTCTCAGCTCAGGCATGGACATGGACAAGGAAAAGCTTCAGCTTTAGTCTCCCCAAACAAAAAAAAAAAAAAAAACACAACCTCGAAAACAGGACCAGGCAATGGCGGCTCTGGGAACCCCATCAACGGGGTAGTAAGTTTATGCGAAGTGAAACGTGAATTTAGTTAATTTTTTAAGAATTTAAAAGTTAGACACAGATGCCCCAGAATCTATTGCACACTTTGTAATACATTTAAGTTTAAATTTAAATACAATTCCTTCTAAAAATTAATATTCAGGCTAATTGAAAGCAGCAGAATCCTTGCCATTAATTAGAGTGACCGAAGCTCTTTAAACAATCGATAAATTTCAACAAAATGCAACCACATAAACATGTCCATGTGTGTGTCCGTAAAGCAAGGAAAAAGCGTAACGTTTGAATTGGCTTTTGGTCGGGTTGCGTTTGCCTTTGGTCCAGAATGTTTGTTTTGGTTTGTTTCGGCCATAGAACGCTTTTCGACCATTTATCAGCAGCTCCGTGGCTCCCTTGCTCCGTTGCTCCGTAGCTCCGTTCATTTCTGAGCTGCTAAGCTTGGTCAAATCTGCCCCTGGCCAGAAAACCAGAAGTCCAGAAATCCCCGACATCAGCAGCAACACAAAAAAAGGAAGCGCTCTCTTTGGCAGTTAATTAGAGATGCCAAACCAACGTTTCCCTGGTCCCATCAAAGGCTGCCATTCATAACATGCATAACTTGGATGTTGGTGGATGGAAAAAACTAACCTAATTCGAGTGCAATCCTTATACAAGGATACAGCTTTGTTCGTTACCTAAATGCCTAGAAATATGACATTTTTGTTTTTGATCTGGACTGCATTCATTTATTATTCGCAGGGTGACTAAGTCGAGCTGAAAGTTAAGTCGCCCGAACATGTTTTGTAAGGGAAACTCTCACGAGACTGAGACAGATGCGGATGCAGATACCAAGACTGACGAATTCATTGTCTCCTAAAAAATATATACATATCTCCCCATGTTTGGGACGTGCGAGAGTGTTTGGTGGCCACTTATCAAATTTGAACTTAATTACTGGGACTCACCTTTCTCGGATAACACGGCAGCCCGGGGTCCGAGCTCCGAGCTCCGGTGTCCGGGGTCCGACTAATGAACGGTTTTATGCCTCGCTTTAAGTCGCATTTGATTGAGCTGGATTTTGGGCTGGATTTTGTAATCGTCGAAGTGAAATTTACATGGGCCCCGACAACAACAAAAAAGAGACCCTGCCCGGCCCATAAATCAAGTTGCATTCGCCCGCCCGGCCAGGTCAGGTCGTAAGTGTGTCATTAAAATTAATTATCTAGCATTTTTAACACCGCACCGAACCCTTTTTTCGCTGGGCCTCGGTGGCAGTAGCTTTTGGTATCTAGCAGTAGCGCGGCAATTAGCCACACGCCGTGCTTTGAGCTCTGCTTTTTCTAAATATTTGCTTAGCTTTTGTTGACGATTCTACAACAGAACGGTCTTCTCCTTCCTATGCACTGGGAAGCTACACTGTAAGCTACACTTTAACATAAGAAAATTTTGATTTAAACTTAATTTTACTTATGATTTCCTTGCTAAGTTTTTGTTGAATTAATTTAGTTCAGTTTCCCAAGGTGCTTGACTGTCAAATTACAAGCAATTAGAATGACCAAAGCCTTGAAAATTATCGATAAATTTATGTGGAATGCAACCCTCCATGGTTTTAGTTTATTTTTAACATTGTTTGTGACTCCTGATTCCTGATTCCGTCTATTCCAAGTGTATGAATGCGACAGTCCTGACTGTGCTCAAATATTTGCGCTGACATAACTTTGTCTGCGGCTGGCATGCGCCATGGGCATGGGGCAACGGGGGACTGAAGGAGGTCTAGGTCTGGGTCTGGGTCTCTGCCAGAGTCGCTTTGTCTGCCACTGGCCCAGAGCAATGTGCGAAGATAATTATAACATGTGTGCCCAGCGCAGCACCGAACTCTGAACTGGCAATGGAGTTCTAACTGGAGAAGGAGCTGAAGTTGGAGCTGTAGCTGAAGCAGGAGCTGTTGCTGTAGCTGTTGCTGTTGCTGGGGCTGTCGAATGTCGATTGCCCAGACAGTGGGCCCTCGACGATGGACTTGAATCTTTGTCTAGCCGCAAGCTGCAACATCAGCAGCAACATCCATGGCCTTTGCCATTGACAGCTTCTGTCCATGTGTCCTTTTGCGTTGGCAACCTCAGCCAGAAGATGCCAACTCAGCAGTGACAGTAGCGACAGCAGCTACACGTTTCAAAAGGAAGAAAAAAAACCCCTGGAAATCTGGAAAACCGCTTTAAATAATCCAGATTGCTGTCATATATCTGGGTTATATTTCTTCCAGTGTATAGCCTATAACCGCAGCCAGTCGCCAACGAATAATGTCAATAGCAAAACTGTTTGCCAGCAGCATAACATGGCAGCAGCCAACAAAGAATTGAGCAAAGAAATCAGGCTCTTTGCAGATCGAATTGGTTGGACCAGATGGCACTCTGTGGAGTTGAGGGATCAAATATACATATATGTATGTATATATATATTAACGCGGGACATTTGCTAGATGTTTGAAGAACAAGTTCTGAGTAGAAAAGGTATTCCTACAGTTGCCCAATTAATGAAACCCACAAAAGACTCAATTTAAGTCACTTTTCCCCTGATAGTCAGTATTTTCCAGTCTTAGGTCTTAAGTAAGTGATTCAGAATATATCAAAACAAATCAAAGCCTTTACAAATGGATGTCCAGCATCCTCTAGTGGAAATTCCTAAGCCTGAAACCCTTTTGCTTGCCGTTTATTTCCATTTATCGCGATAAAGCCAGCATCGATGATAGCAGGAAGCTATCCAGATCCCCAGCTGGCAGCTGTTCATATCCTGTGACACGTCCGACCTAATATCCTTTGCTTCCTTCTGCTTCCTTTCAGAGTGCAACTGCAACAAGCATGCCCGCCAGTGCCGCTTCAACATGGAGATCTTCCGGCTCTCGCAGGGCGTCTCCGGCGGCGTCTGCCAGAACTGCCGCCACTCGACCACGGGCCGCAACTGTCACCAGTGCAAGGAGGGCTTCTACAGGGACCCCACCAAGCCCCTAACCCACCGCAAGGTCTGCAAGGGTAAGTCTTAAAGATTTCCAGATTGAGAAAATTCGAAACAAATAAATAAATATCGAGGCAAACACACTTGATTGCAAAATCGGATCCGGAGAGATTAATGCACAATTTACAATAATTAGCTCGCTGGGGAAGTCCAACTGGGCCAACGTGTCTTTGGGCCCCATTCTTCTTCTTGACCCGCTTTTAGGCCAACCCCCGCAGCCCCTGAGGGGAACCCTTTGACGTCCCCAGGCGACCTTCGGTTGCGTGTTGTTTGTACTGTAATTTATGACCACGATAAATTCACACGTTCCAATCGAAACAACGAAAAGGAAACGCAGCCAAGACGGAAGGGAATACGATTTGGGTGTCCCAACCAGGGGATACCCTGTAAAGGGCATTTAGTTATGATTTTGAATTGATTTTGTTTGAAAACATTTGCATCAAGTTCTGTATTTTAGTGAAAATAAAGGTGCTAATTTGGTTTTCAAATTAAAAAGCTGTTGAAATAATAATTTTCAAATTTAAAAGCTGTTGAAATATCTCAAACTTAGACTTAAAGCAAAGAAACTATCCTCAAAAAAACGTAGATGTTCTAAATGCAGCCCTAAAAAATAATATTTATTAAGTTTTGAGTCCACCTTATATTTATACAAAAATTAATCTGAAATGTATAATGGATTTATATAATGGATATATATAACATATATATATATAATGGATAAATATAATGGATATACCATAGGGACAGATTACGGAATTTATATCGAAAGAAAAATTCCGAATGTCGAAATATATAAAATATTGAGCTCAATTTTATATCTAAAATATTGGGAACTACTAAATATCGAAATTTTAAATATCAGAAATATCGCGCTTAATTATTAATTATTAAAATGTTTGAAAAACGTGGTATTTAATTATATTTTTCTTATTAAATTCATTTTATATATTAATAAAAATAACTATTTATCGCTCTCACATTGAAATATATTAGAAATATCGATGTATTTATCGCCTTCGAATTAATTAATCGATACTGTATCAGAATATCGATCCCTAGCTTGCAATATATCCTCTCTTAACTTCCGTTTTCAGTAATTAAACCCATTTACTTCCTTGAAAGATGTGTGTTTTAACGATCTTATTCAGCAAACAACACTCTCACTTTATTGCTTTATGGATTGTTGCTCTAATTATAGAAGCACACATCGTAGATAACTCACCAAGAAACGCTCTAAAATATCAACAATTTATTGGGCAAGTTTCCATCAGTGAAACCGTAAATATTACTATCCAAAATGGGGTATTAATTTGTAGAAAGAGCCGCGGATGTGGGTTATAAATCGGAACCAGCAGTGCACACACCTAGGCACACACACACACACACCCCTCTCCTCTCACCACCGCATAACAACCCAAAATTTATAGCCGGCAATCATTTTCATTGGCAAACAATCAAATCAGGTGGACCACATGGCTAAAATCTGAACCGAATCTGAACCGACTATTTATAGAAGCAACGCGCATACTATATATACTATATATGCCTTTCATACATCCCGCTGGGAATTCGCATTCGAAAAATTTATACCTAATTGCAAATCGGAGAATCGTAAACAAAAACAAAGCGCCGGACATGTGGGAGGCAGCAAGGGAGGTAGGTAGCCAGTGGTTTGGGGGTCGTTTGTCATGGGACGGCTCTGCCTCTCGGCTGACTAAGCATCATAATTCTCGGACCCGCTCAGCCGGAGCCGTTAAATCCAAATCAAATTCTTATCGATTTTTAATTAATTATCCCGACAAAGTTGCGGTCAATAAACAAAGCGAAGAGGCGAAATCACTTGCACACAAAACGCGGATGACAAAAGGCGCCGCCGCCGCCGCCAGTCGCCAGCGACTGTGACAATTTTTAAGTTTAATCGCCTTCAAGAGGAGGGCATTAAAAAATTTATGAGTTTTCATTTTGACACGCTTGCAATTTGTTAAGAAAGATTTTTACACACAGTTGCCGGCATTGTTTTCTGAATGTTTTCGTTGTCGTCAGAATGTTTTACGTCATGTTTGCCATTTGCCAAATGCTCAACTTGACTGGAAGGAAGCCCCTCCTCTCCCCCACCACACACAAACATTTCCCGGCCTTTCCGAACTTTCAATTAGTCAACCGAAATTTCTGGTGGAAAATCTAAAGAAAATCTTTGCACAAACTCAACCAGCTGATGCAGAGGGGTAGACTGTCGCAGGACCTCTATGTGGCCTCCTCTGATGATTTATTCGTTTCATCTCCAGCAAGCACATTTTTCAAAAACATACATATATCCATCCACCCTCTTTCCCCCTCTCCTTGGGAATAAATTCAAAATAATTTCACATTACTAATGGCATTTTGCTGGAGACAGCCCAGGGTTGTTGGGCTTGATTGAATGTCCAAAAGCGGCATTTAGATTTAAATATTCAAATTCAAAATCTTCTTCAATGCATTATTTTGCTTTTCAGCAAAGAAAACTACTTGTAATAATTATAAATAAGCTTTGAAATTAAGTGTTTTGTATGGAAAAGGCAATGCTTGGCAATTAATATTGCCCTAAAATATTTAATTCTCGCGGCTTCTCCATTTGGGCATCTCAACAGCTAAGCGGAGTCTCTGCCCCTCCATATACCTTCATATTTATAGCTGTATATATATAGTATTTTATGTACCAATCAAAATTATATTGCACACACACGCTTTATCCCCTCATCCAAAAAGCTCGCATGTCTCGCATTATAATTAACGCCTTAAAGTCATTCCGATTGCCGGTTAGGATGGAAAAGATTAGGCAAGCCAAGAGGAGGCGCAACTTCCGCAAAGCACTGAGAGAAATTAGCAAAAATTAAATTGACAAAAATATATACATGTTAACATTTTAAAGTGACTTTAGCTAAAGTTTAGAAATTTAATAATTACTTTAAGGAGAGAAATCTCTAAATTCTATATAAAAGCAGACAGTTTGACTTGCTTTCAGACCTTCTAAATAAATTAGAAATATCTAGCCTATTTTCTTTGTCTGTATCTCTGAGTTGGTAGTTGATTTCGAAGTTGATTTAATTTAAATATTAAAATGATTTACTTGAGCCAGGGCAAGTAGAGTCAAATGGAGCAGCAGACGCTTGCCAAAGCCATAATTCATAGCTCAGACAGGGAGTTCTGGAGGGAAATAGGAACTGGATTAGGAGATGCAGATACAGCTACAGCTACAACACACATCTCCAGCTACAGATACAGATACAGATACGGGGATACATACAGGAGACAAGTGTTGGCAAAACCATTTCGGCAAACGGCTCAGTCAATTTCCTTATTTGTGCAAATGTTTCAATGACCGGAAAATTACATATTATTATTTGTCCGACGAGAGGATCCACAGTCCTTAAACGAATCATTATTCATACTCTTGTTGTTGCTTGTTCTCGGCTTGCTGTGTGTGTGCCGAGTCCTTTCGATAATTAAAATCTGAAACCCACCGCGCTCTGCCACCCCCAAAAAGTATGCTCGTCCCTTTGCCTTATTGCCTTATTGCCTTGCTTGACAACATTAAATTTGCATGCCGCACACACAATAATAAAAACAAGAGCAGCGCCTGCAAATCGAATTCGGAGTGCCCTGTAAATAATTAATAGGGCCTCATGCATTTTTTGTAAACTCCATTTCGACAGCAGCAAATCAAATAGAAAGCTTTATAAATGCTTTTAAAGGCAATATGTTTGGGACTCGGAAAACTGATTTCAACACTTTTGGTTAGTTTTATAGTCATTATCTGTGCATTTTTACTTGGAAATTTTTACGAGCAATGTTAAGAACTAAGATAGTGTCCCAAGGCAAGCAACACTCTATTTTGTCTTAGTTTCTTTTACTTCCTTTTTATTTCCAATTTTGCTAATTGACTCTAAACAGTTTGTTGGTGAATTCTTACTTGGGAATTTTTAGGAGCACTGCTTAAAGGTAAGATAGTGCCCCAAGACAAACTACACTCTGTTTTGTATTAGTTTCTTTCAGTTCCTTGATAAGGAACCTCTTCAGTTAAAATTAGAATGCTTAACCAACTTTAACACTTTGTTGTTGAACTTGTACTTGGGAATTTTAAGAGAAGTGATTACAACATTAAAATCAATGTGACATGCTAGAACTGCATTTCTGTGAGTAATTAATTTAATTTTTTTTTCGTTAAATATTGCATTATAAATCGCACCGGAACCTCCTTAAATACGAGTTAAAGGACCCAGAGAATCTCATCCTCTGCTCCATCTGCTGCAAATGGCCAACGATCTGCTCTTTGAAACGATTACAACCGAATGTCCTGTTGAGGGCCATACTGCCATTATCATATCATTTCGCCCCATCGGTCACTAATTAGGGTATACAATTGACTGCTGCCTGCCAATTGTTTTCCACACAGACCGAGAGCACAAAGCGTGTCATCTGCGACAAAGGACCTCGAGTCCTGTCAATTGCGGCCTCATAACTGTGAGGGCGGAGGGCGGAGGGCGTAGAACTCGGGCTGGAATACAATTAACATTATCCGTAACTAAATACGTGAAATTAAAAGCCATAAAATCAGAAAGTCACGTGCGAAATGTTACAGCAATAACACGACAGCGGGAACGGCAATTAAAATAATGCCACACACACGTAGCGCAGCTCGGCAAAAGTTTCTTTATTGCCCAAAGTTCATGAATGTCCTGGCTGGGGATTGGGGAGGACGGGAAGCAGCAGGAGCAGGAGCAGGAGCAAAAGGACATCATTAGAATTTCATATAAAAATGCGTTAGTGTCGAGGTTAAAGGTTAAAGGCATTCCAAGGGTGGCAACTTAATTGAAATTTGGGAATGCCGTCGCGAAATGCATTTATCATCGCAGCCTAAGCCAAGGTAACCACCTTCTTTTCTCTTTTTTTTCTTTTTGAAAACTAAGCTGGGAAAAATCTATTACTACAAGTCTGTTGGAGGGGGAGTTCGGAGCGGGGGGTCTGTGCCGGAGCTGCTCCTGGGGTCTAACTCTAAACTAAGCGCCGTGACAAATTTTGTGCTGGCAAAGCCATAAAAGTTCAGGCCCTAAGCCCAGGCAATTTCCAAACATTTTTTGACACAGCCCAAAAGCCAAACACAAAAATAAAGCTGCAAAAAATTGAATGATAGAAAAGATATGAGATGTGTTCTCTTCTTTTATTTAAGGGGAGTTTGGACCACAGCGAATCGGAAATGCCCTTGGAATTTTTTGTTTATTCGGTTAGACCTCAATTCGATTTGCACTCGTTTTGAAATTAAGGAAATTCTGGAATTCTGGAATTTAGAGCAGAGAGTTCAGAGCTGTCACAGGTTGATTTATAGTGGAAGTTTAGCTTAGATATGCGGAATAGGGTGTTATTTTAAGGGATTTATAAGTTATGAGAGAAGAAAATTGGGCCTAATATTTACAAAAGGGGGTATCTTGATTTAAAAGACATTACAAAAGAAAATTATAAGTTTTGACAATAATTAATAATTTCAATTTTTATATATGAAACCTTACAATTAAATACTTTTATATATATTTTTGTTAAAGCAAATATGTATATATAAATATATATAAAGATGTATATCTAAAATATAAAATTTCCAGATTGCTCTGTAAATTTTTTAGTGAATTTTCATTAAATAAGACCAATTGATCCTCCAATTACATTTTTTTACAGAACAATCTGGCAATATTTTATTTTAGATATATCAGAAAATATGGACATATCAATAACACATCGATAAATAAATAAATCTATGTATTAGCGTTGTGAAAAAATAATATTCTTTTAGAGATATCGGTGAATAACACTCAGCAAATAAATTCCATAACATTTCCCGGATGTTTTTTGGATAAAATCAATATTACAAAGTACAAAACAATATTTTTTAATATTTAAAAATTCTATACGTAAAAGTTGACTACATTTTTTTAAATACAAATGTCCACTTTCATTTATTTATATATTTCGTCAACAGTTAATCCCTAACTTTCTACTCATATGTATATCTATAACTCCACATCTATAACATTAACATATATCATCTTAACTAACATGATAATATGAATCCCTTTCTTTCGATATATACTTATGTCTCAGTGTAGAAACCCCTGCCACCGCTTAACCCACATTGCTAGAGGGGAGGGGCGGCTCGTGTCCTTCGGGCAGGAGAGCGGTGTTTGGCTGTGGGCGTGGCGAGCAGCCGCCCAATTTGAATTATGACATTTTGCATGCGAGCTGACATTTAAAGCTGTGCAAATTGTTCGAGCGTCAAATTGGCGCTGCCATTTCCCCATTTCCCCATGCCCGAGACTTCCCACCTCCCATTTCGTGGAAAATCATTTTCCGAAACGTTGCACTTTTGGCCAAAAGTAGCTAGAGTTTTGGCAGCCATTCGGCATCGGCATCGGCATTGCCTACTTTACTGCGCATCGTTTGATTTTCAATAGGCCCATTCAGATCCGCCTCAATCTTTAACGCACAATTTGAAGAGCGCGAAAAGTTTGCGCCGGCTTTTCCAACATTTCACCCCCCTACCGCCCTTCCCTCCCTCACCTGAAACAACTTTGTACATGCAACAAGAAAATTGTAGCAAGACGGCAACTGCCTCTTCCTTTTCCTCTTCCTCTGCCTCCATTTCCATTTCCATTACCATCCGGAGTTTTCCCCCCCACATTTTTCCCACTTTGCTCATTTGGCGCCGGGCAAAAGTTGAGCGAACTTTGCGCCAGTTGCAACCGCGATAAAGTTTTTCCCGCTCACCAGGAGCAAAGGAAGAGGAGCCAGGAGCCAGGAGGAGGCAGGCTCAGGAGGTGGAGCAACTTTTCCGGGAGTGTCGCGGCATCGTGCGAAGCCTTTGATTTATTAATAAGAGCCAAGGAAAGTTCCGCCCGCCGGCTCAAGTGTGAAGTGAGCTGAACTGAGCTGAGCCAAGCCAGCCGAGCCGAGGAGGAGGCAAAGGTGAATCGCCTTTTAAACCGGTTCAAGGTGCGAGGAGAGGGAAGCAGGGCTTTTCGGCTAAATCAAATGGCTCATTTAAATTCATGAGCAATTGGTAGATCACTTGGCTGACTCACACACATACACACAAGAGTGTGTGTGGGCCTTTAATTGAATGTGTAATCGCTTTGTTAAAGAAACTTGTTTCACACATTGAGATTCTATAACTGAGTTTAAACAGATTGGTGAAAAAGTCGAAATATATAGGGCTCAATATAATATTGATAAATATTGATAAATAAACGACGATTAATCGAAATTTGAAATATCAAAAAAATTACATTCAACCTTAGAATTATCAAATACAGTGCCGATAAACCCATGTAAGCTGTCATTCCTATATCATATACCAAAATTTTTACTACATAGTACAAGTTTATGTCTATATATAATATATATGAATCATATAATATGATGAAATTTTATAGTGATATTATCGAGCTCCAGACCTCCTTATATACAAAAAATCCCTTCTTTTTTCGAAGAGGAAATCACTGGCAAGCCGATCACATGGTCTATTTGCCGTGTGCCTGGAGTACATCCAATACGATTTCGTCTGGTTAATGTTTCAGGTCAGCTGCTCCTCAGACTTCCTTCTCCTCCCACTCCCACTCCCTCTTACCCACCCCCTCGCCCTTCTCCTATATCTCCCCCTCCTCCGGCACCTCCTGGTCAGGTGTAATCTCTCACTGCAAATCATCTGATGGCGCGGCCGACTTGGTCTGGAAAATCTTCTTCATAATTCCTCTTCGGCCGAACAGTCAGTCTGTTTGGCTTTCTTTGGAAAATTGCATGAGTCTTCGGAGGTTTTGTTTTTGCTAATAATAACAAACAGCAGCAGCAGCAGCAGAAGTAGCAGCAGCAACAACAAAGCCTGCTCAACTGTTGGCAGCTGTGCTCTTTATGGCCAACAATTTCGGCTGCCTTTTTTTCGATACCCAGCACTGGCAAAGTTATATAGGAACTCAAGAGGATGCTATCCTTGAAGATAAATATATAATATTTATATATTTTTCTTTTAAAGCAAATAGTTTTTTATTAAAAAAGAATTTATTTGCAACAGTACAAAGTAATCCATAGTCGAGTCATTTCTTGGTTTATTTTTTATTCATTTGAGGCCTTCTTTTTTACTTTGCTGGTCTAGAAAATTTGGGGTAATATTTTATGGCAATTGATGGCCAAGGAAGAGACTTTTGCGGTGAATTTATGTAACGCACTTTCCTCCCGGTGGTCAGTACTCAGTACTCAGGAGGCGGAGGAACTGCTTGCGCAAAGTTGAAATAAACAATAACAAATTGCGCTTGATTTGCTTTATGATGTTTACACTAGGCCCAGTGCCTCCTCGTTTCCCTCTCCTGTGTGTGAGTACACTCCCTGAGTGGGTAGTGGGTGGGTGGTGGATGTGGTGTGTTCGTTGTGTGTGCCTAATTAATTTTTTGTTGGTGAGGAGAGAGCCAAGAGCCAAGCTAAATAAATACCAAGTGCAAATGAAAATGAATTTAAAGCTACCTGGAAATGGTAATGGAAAATGGGAAATAGAAAATGGCCAGCTTATGACGAACGGAGGGGTCAGAGTTGAGGGCTTAACATTTCATTTACATGCGAATCAAAGTTTAAAAACAACCATAAAACAGGCATACGTATATATATTTTCCAAAAATATATATAGCATGCACATCAAGAATGTAAATTTTTACCTTCTAAATGTGCGAAATGTTCGTGTTAAATCAATGATGTAAGAAGTGAACAAAGGCCTTAAATCACACCTCTGACCAGGGGAAACATGAATCAAACATACTTTCCGTCATAAATGAGCTAAATGAGGAACACGCTTGGATAAGCAAGCCATATTTTTTTATATTCCCTTAAAATATACTATAACAAGAAAGGATTACTAAGAATCGATCCATTTTGGTAAAAAAAAAGGACTAAGAAGAGATACCAATATAAAACAAGTATTCATATGATATAAAAATACGATGTTGATTAAATTCAAAGCATTATTTTAAAATCGTCTAAAGCAATTACTATCTGCTTTGCAGACTTCTGATTAAAGTAATTACAACCCTGCCAGGATATAAAAGGTATTTTCCTATTAGTACATTTTAAAATTAAACTCAAATTATGCCAAAACAAACCTTATTTCCGTGCAAATTACAACTGTAGACAACTGAGAAAGTGCCATAATTAATCGAAAACAAAATTAGTGGGTCTTGATCTTGATTCACGCCGAGTGGTGATTCATCTGTGTCATTAGGAGCTCTCATTTATTCAGAGGAACCCTGACCTGAATCGATCTGGATAAGCCAGCGGGAGTGATGTGCTGTGTTGCCTTTGTCCAACAACAGAACTGGGTCGCAGATGGTTGCTCCCCCCTCTCCACCTTCTCCTCTGTCACCTCCATCTCCTCCTCCTCCTCCAGAAACAGAGAGGAGCTGACGAAAGGCTTCCCCAGAACAAGCCTGATTCAGAGCTGGAGGGATCCCCATGCCCTTCATAATTAAATAGAAATGCAAATGGACCATGGATTCGCCACTATTCGAAAATGAAGCCACTCAATGGAGGGGATCCCCTGTATTTTATGCCATTTCCCTCTGTTGCCTCGTTATAATGAAAATTCATAATCTTTAGCTGGCATTAAAAAATAACAAAAAAAAAAAAAAATTAAAAAAAAAATCTCCAAATGGAAAATGAGAGGAAAAGCCAGCCGAGAGCATATGGGGTCCGGATGCGAAATACACGGGAATATACCAATGCTCGTCCGTGCACTGATATGGGATGCGTAATGAACTCGTTCACGTTCCCAACTCATCCCAACTCTCCCTCCCTGCCTGCATTCCTGCTTTTTCTGGCTTGGTTATTTTAACAATATCCCGGGAGCTGAAACTCCCATGTCCCATATCCCATATCCTCGGCCACATCCCATGGCTGGCTGGTCCGCTGTTCGCAGATAGCGCGTCGCACAACTCGCATATTGTTGTCGTACTCGTACTTGAATTGCTGGACCCCAAAAGCCCCCCGCCCCAGAATATAGCACAGTGCCACATATATTGTTGATTTTTATAAAAGCAACTCTCCCATTTAATGCAATTTCAACAGCCAGGGATTCAATTTATCATAGTAAAAGTAGAAACAAAATTAAGAAAAATCATATGAGCTAAGGCAGTTGCATATTTTAATGCTCACTAAAGTTAAATAACTAAAGAAATGCGTTTAAAGAAATTTTTACTTTATCTATGTTGCCTCTGATATGCTGCTATATGCATTGTTGCTAGGCTCATGTTGCCAGGAACATGCAGAGCAACCTGAGCAACTTAGTTGCTTCAGCAACATGAATGCTGCCCAAGTTGAGCTCATTCAACATACAACTTTAATTTCTTTTTGATTAATATCTACTATATTTACTATTTTCCTAAAGTTTACCTAATATTACAATTTATTTAATTTTACTTTTAGTTATATATTTTTGTATTGCAATTTATTGGTAATTATGACGGCACCGCAACATTAATGTACCTATTGTTCAACTATTGCTATATACATGTTGCTGTACACATGATTTCTAGGCAAATGTTGCCAAGAACATGTTTAGGAACATGAGCAACTTTGTTGCTTCAGCAACATTAAACTTATTGCTGTATGCATTGTTGCTAGGCCTATGTTGCCAGGAACATATTGAGCTACTTTGTTGCTTCAGCAACATGAATGTTGCCGAAGTTGAGCACAGACAGCTTACAACTTGTATTTATTTATTATTTATAATTTATATAAATGTATTATTTTTTAATAATTTATAATAGAAAATTTGCAAATAAATTGTATTAATGATACCGACACACTGTGCCCTTCGGACCACTCTGGTCCTGTTGGACGCCCTGCAGGCAACAATGGACACACCGAATTGTTGCTTGTGTTGCTGTTGTTGCAAGTTATTGTTGTCTGTTGCTGTTGTCATAGCAGCTACAGCTGTTGTTGTTTTTGTTGTTGTTGTTGTTATCATCCGGATGTGTCACTGTGTGCATATAAATCGCATTTAATTTATTGTAAATCGGATTAAATTACCAAATGTTGCACGCACGCACGAAGCGAACACTGAATGGGAGAGGGGTAGAGAGTGGGAGAGTGATGTTCGGGGGGGTGAGAGCAAGATGAAGTGCAGGCCTAGTTAACCCATTAATTACTGCTCAAGAGGAGGTATTTTTTAAGACAAAAAATGATTTTTCAGAGATAAATAAAATTTTGACTTTGTGTATGATAAAAGTCGATTTCAAATCGATAAATGTAGCTCCATTAATGAAGTTTATTTTGTTAGTTTATCACTTTTTCTAAGCTTTGTATTAGGGAGAAAATGCAACAGCTAACCAGATGAAAAACTCTCTTACAATAAGAGCGGATCGTGCTCTGGAAGTGCCTCTCTCGCTCTTAGTGCCACGTTGTATGTTACAAGAGCAGGAGAAGAGAGGCAAATAAAATTGCGCACGCGAAAACACAGAAAATCAATAAGACACAAATGAGTAAATAGTGTTGTCTCACTCACCCTCACATATGTTGTTGCTGCGATCCCAACGTCGAATTAGAACGAAAACACACATAAGAAACGGCAAAAAACGTTGTAATTTTCTGAAGGAGTTGCCGTTTTTTGATATTCTAGGCCTTGTCCCGACTTTTCCACTTCACTCAACAACTTCCCGCACTGTTTTTTTCGCACTCGCGTAGGGAAAACTCCTTCAGAATTGATTTTTCACCGCCGCGGCGATCTCCTCCATGGAGACCTCTTTTATTGCACCCGTTCCGTCCGAGAGCGCCGAAAATAATGCAAAATGCGCCGCTTTTTTCGCTCTCTTTGAAGCCGCTTTCCAAGTTTCTCTTTCAGATGTGAGTAAGAGAATTTAGCTAACGGAGCTTAGGATTCACTTTCCAAGTACTTTCCAGGCACTTTCTATTAAAGATGAGAGAGAGATGAGATGAGAGTAACAGAATTTTGCTTAAGGAATTTTTAATGGCGGATTTTTAATAAACAAATAATAAATAAATAATTAATAAACAGTAAAGGGGTTTTTGATCATAACTTGGCTTAAACTCAACCGATTTTGGTTTTTATAGAAGAACTTTTCTGCATTAAAAACTCGATTTCTCATTTTTGGCCAATTTTTGACAATTTTGACGATGTAACCCCTTACATTTTTTTGAAAAAAAAGGGTCCGATTTTTGTATGGTCCGGACACGGCTAGATCGATTCGGCTTTTGATGCTGATCAAGAATATATAATTTACAGGGTCGGAAATGACTCCTTCACAACTTTTCAAGCTTCTGACTGCTGGCAGAGACGCTTCGCCACCTAACTGCCCGCCACCATGGGCAGCTCCCAGGTGGTGAATTTCTCCAGCTCAGGCTGCTGCAGTAACTTGAGGGTAAGGGCTTTCTCTTTCTCCGGACACTGTTCTTCTGCCACCTCCACATCTGGCTTTAGGGGCACTGATGCCAGGAGCAACTTCCTTTCCCCCTCAGCCTGATCCGTGACCATGAGACGGGCCAGGGCGCCCTGCCGAGCTGCATAAATGCCGCTGTTGAAAAGGGTCGGGATCGACAGGAAAATATAAGAGTTCTAAGGGTAAATTAAATTATAATAAATAAAGGGGAAAAGAAAATAATAAGTGAAGATAAAATAATAAAGACACTAAATAAGAAAGCTCGCAAACTATAATTTTTAGCAGCAAAAATCTTGAAAATTATTCTATTAAAATATGAATTGTTTTTTAATTTACCTTCTTAGGGGTTTGAAAGATAGAAGCTTTAAAATATCGATATTTATCGATGTAATATAGATTTTTAGTACAACAACATCGACAACGAATCAATTTTTATGTTTATACCCTAGCAGGGTAATCTAATTATAGTCAGAAGCTTGCAAAGCAGTGAAGTAATATAAATCAAATTACAATTTTTGTTGAGTAAACTTTTTAATGAAGTTAAAAAAAACATTCAAAGTTATCGATTGCAAATCGATTTTTACTTACAAAATCTCATCAAACACAAAACAATTATATGCCAGACCTTATGAATCTCAAGTTCTGAAGTCAAAGTTCCCATTAAATTGAAGTTTCTAGCCAATAACAAAAGGGTTAAGTGTTGTGTGTGTGTCTGTTCATAGATTGTCAAGCACATTTAACTACTGGAAACATAACCCACAGCTGTGCCACTTGCCACTCCCACCTGCCACCGCCACCGCCCAGCAACACACAAATGAAACCCTTAAATATGCAACAGCTTTTGGCCAAGAGTCAGCGCTCAAGGACCCATTAAATGTGGCCAAAAGCGGCTTATTAACTAAACAACCCACCGGGAGCAGGTCGGGGGGGAACCGCAAAGTCCTCCGTAAAACAGACACCCAACATACATACATATGACTTGAATAGGAGACCGAAAATAAGCATACGAATGGAAAACAAGTGGAAATAAAGGATAAAGTCTCGCTCTCTATCTTTTTTGCTTTCCTGTCCACTTTACGTATATATTTTGGTATATATATTTACGCCTTGAAAAAGGGCAAATATACTCCGGCGACGTGCCCCATTTGCACTCTCATTTGCAATTAACCGTGTGCGGACGGACAATGGATCTGTTAATGCACATTTCCACGGCTCATAAACGGCCAGGATGGTTGGAAATCACGGGTGGTGGTGCTGCTGTTGCCGGGAAAATTCGAAAACTTGAAAGACTTTAAGTAAAAACTCAAGTGGGCCTCTGCATTCAGCAGATTGGCAATTGGCAGCGATTCTGGCTGCGATTCCGGTCCGCTTTGAAGTGCCGGACCGCGTCCATTAAGCTCTCAGCACGCTCCGAAAAGCTGCCAACATGCGGCATCTGCAACGTGTCCCTCGATCATAGCTATATACTCTATATAGTCGTATGTAGTATTACCCAGCTAATTGCATATACTCCCATTCTCTCTGTCTGCAGCCTGCGAGTGCCATCCGATTGGATCATCTGGCAAGATCTGCAATAGCACCAGCGGTCAATGTCCCTGCAAGGACGGCGTCACCGGGCTGACCTGCAACCGCTGTGCCCGTGGCTACCAGCAGAGTCGCTCCCACATTGCCCCCTGCATCAGTGAGTATACTTAATATATAGCTAAATATTTAATTATAATAATTATTGTAAATATATTCCATATATATTTTATAGAGCAACCCCCGCGCATGATCAATATGCTGGACACCCAGAATACTGCCCCGGAGCCGGATGAGCATGAGTCCCCAGCTCCTGGTGTCGCCTCCGGAATGGCCGCCGCCCAGTCGCAGTACTATCGCACCGAGGGCGGCAGGGGTAAGTAAGTGCTCCTCTCATATCCATATCTATCTGTTGTGTGTTTTCTTTTGTTTGTGTTTGTGTGTGCCAACAGAGCATCCTTCTTCGCATCCTGCCACCCCTTCTTTCCACCATCCACAGCCCTTTGCCCACATGCTGTTGTTTCTCGATGATTACAGTCCTTAGTCGTATTGCAAGGAGATACTTTATTTTCTCACTTCCTTTTTTTAAGTATTTATATTTCAATTTTAGTAGTTATTTGGTTATATATCCAATCTATATTAGCAAAGATATCCTTTGCAACCTTGTATATGGCATTGATTTGTAGCAGTAAAGTTTATAAGCTTATCGATATGTGTCTATATTTGAATATTAATAATATTGAATGGATTACTTTAAAATCCGATCAATATAGAGTTAGTAACCTCTATTATTTCCCAGTCTTTGTCGCAATCCTTAGCGACTCCTGACTGTCCGCATCCTGAAGAGAGCTGAACAAGAACAAGGACGATAGCGCCGAGAAGGACGCTCAAAGTTTGCCGCGGCGCTTGGCTCGCCTTTGTAATCCTTTCAAATGGGCGAGAAAACACAAATCCGCTAAAGTGCAGGCGGTTGTCGGTCAGGAAAGGAGTCCCCAGAAGGAGCGGTCTAACAAAGAGTATCGCAGGGCAGACAGAGAGGGCGATAAACGCGGAAACAGAGATAGAGACAGAGACAGAGACAGCGACAGAGGCACTTAACAGACAACGCAAATGTTTGCACGCAACTTTTAGTTACAGTTGCAAAGGAGCTACACTGGGTCCTCGGAGGGCGAAAAGAGAGAGAGATGCAACAAGCTAACAAAATGCGGCACGCAGCATAAATCATGCTAAGCCCAGTTCTACCTCTCTATCTCTTTCCCAGCTCCCCCTATCTCTTTCTATCACTCTCTCTCTCTGTCTAAGGTGGCGCGTGCTCGTGCTAAAACGAAAACAAACTTTCCTCTAAAATGCCAGAAAAAAAATTATAAAAACTAACACTAGAGGTGTGTGTTTCGACCATGGGATACCACTTGCTGGTTGGAGTGATTGACATCTACACTTTACTTAAACACGATCTTTAACTTTGCTCTCTTTTTTATAATTTAAAGACAGAAAGTCTTCAAAATCTTAAAAAAAAAACACTATTACACTATTTGTGATATCTTCACCATGACTTCAAGGTATCTTCAGAATATCATCAGGATATCTTTAGGAAATCTTTAGGATATCATTAGGATGTCTTTAGGATATCATTAGGATATATTTAGGATATCTTTAGGATATCTTTATTGTATCTTCATTATATCCTCACAATATCTTCCTAATATCTTCATGATATCTTCACGTTATATTCACGATATCTTTAAGATACATATCTTTAAAATATCTTTATTATATCTTTATAATATCTTCATGATATCTTCACGATATATTCACTATATCTTCAAGATACATATCTTTATAATATCCCCACGGTATCGTCACAATATCTTCATGATGTCATAATAATGTCTTCACGATATCTTTATGATATCATTATATCCGATATCTGTAGAATATTTATATATTATTTACATATTCTCATCTTGTAGTGTGATCCTCTTAGATCTCGAATATCTTTCTATCTAGATCTAGCCCAAGTTCTACCTTACGTTCCCATTCCCATCAACAAGATCCCAGCATACCCTTGAGCCCAAAGAAGCTCCAGGGTAGATCAGCAACAGCAACAGTGGCAAAAAACAACAGGGACTGCCCCCCCCACAGAAATCTACATAAAAAAAAGAAAGGAAAAGCCGGCGTGAAAAAGATAGAATGACAGAAGAGAACTGGCGAAACTTGGCAAAGCAAACGTATTAAAAAAGTTTTTTATTTAATTTCCCATGAATAAGCTGCAGCGGCGGCCTCCGTCTGTTTTTTTTCGGCCCCACTGTGCCGCAAGTACAGTGTGCACTCACACCGCCGCCGCCACTGGGCGCTAATTGCTCTCGACTATTTGCCTAAGGCATTAGGCAAAGTCAGCGCAGGATAACCGACTGGTTATCCCAGAGCGGGGCGGGGAAGGACACTCAATGCAGCTGCAGCTGGAAGTGGAAATGGAAGCACAATGACAAATTGACTGGACAGCCACAGGAAGTGTAAACGCCAAGACAATCATAATGGAGTCCGATTGTCAGCGTTAGATGGCCAAAATCGAAGCCTAACCCAGAGAATTGGTGACTTAAGTTTATCGATTATAGATTCTGCACAGAGGTTTAAAAATCGATAAGAAGAACATCGAGTTTTAACTTTGTACGAAATTTGTGATAAATCAATAAATGATTTTGTAAACATACATTTTTCAATATTTAAAATTTCTTGTAATCAAACTTGGTTATATTATAGTTTTAGTTAAAATCCGGCAAAAGCCGGAAGGAGTCTTATGCGACCCTATAGATCATATATAAATTTGATCAATTTTTAAAAAATTCTTAAAAATGAAATTATTTGTTCAATTGTCTTACACAATATGTACAATTATTTACTTAGTAAAAACACATACAAAAAATGTTTTCCAAATAAAAAGAGATCCTTTTTCGTCTTCCTATTTGAATAATTCAACTTTTCGCAATTACCTTCCCTTAAATATATTTATTATAATAAGAATAAAACAATACAAAAAATGTTCCCTTAAGTAGCCTTAAAAGCATCCTCACTCCCAAAGCCTTTTGATCTCTAAAAAGAAACCTTAACTCACAGCAAAAGTTCTTGGAAATGCATCAAAAGCCATTAAAATTGCAATATGAATAGCTGCCAGAGACGCCTGTGGCCCCCACACCTAACATACTATCAATTCGCTGCTGCAATTGTTGCACATCAAGTTGCTCCTGCTGCAGGACCCAACTATGCCATGTCCCTGCAGCTATCCGTCATGCCCGAAAATGCAAATCCAGATGCGGGCCAAGGAACTGTGCTTAAAGACGGCACACAGATGGAAGGGGAGTTCCCTCTTCAATTTATTTGTCAACGGCAAAGAAAAGCGCAAGTTGGGAAAAGTTGTTCGGCGAAAAGTTTGCCATTTCGTGTAACCAAGAACCGAGTTAGGCAAATGGACGACAACGACGACGAGGAGGCACACGGAGAGTCGGCGGAAAAGTTCGTCCTTTGCAATTCATTGCCAACAACAGGCGGCCTCATGAGCCTTGAATGTTAATTATGAATTTCTAATTTGATAATCTTATTAAATTAATTTAAAATTCTGTTCGAGTTTGGAGTTAATTTAAAGTTTAGTAGCCCGCCCCCGACGAGGGTCAGTTTTAATGTCATGTTAATTTGATGCAAGAAAGATTTATTTTCGTCGCTCAGAGTTTACTCAAATGCAAATCAAAGTTAAGGTTCCTTAATTGGCACTTTTATTTAGTAATATATACATTTAAATTTCCCCTATATATATCGTTATAAAATGTGTACATTTGCCTGAAACTATGACCTATAAAAATAAGTTCAAATAGAGGGATTCCCAGGCCATGACTCATACACAATTATTTTTGGTAAACTCACAGCTTTATTTTCGGTCCCCACTCGGGGCGTGGCTAATGATCTTTAAATGACAGCGATAAATATCGCTTGTTCACTAAGTGACTGGGGCATCAGTCAGGTGGGGAAAATGTAGCCCAAAAATAAACATTTTCCTTTACGATTTTTCCTTTAATCAATTTATTGTTCCGATGGATCGATCGAATCGCTTAATTTAGAAATGTTTATACCTTCAATTGTGTCGCGTTTCCTTTGACATTGTGCTCGCAGAACAACAATGCAAATGGCCGATGAAAGAAAAACATACGAAAATGCAAAACAAAACAAGAAAGGAAGCTAACTTCGGCAAGCCGAAGTTTAAATACCCTTGCAGTAAGTATTTAAAATTTGGTATATTTAAGGATTGCGGATCTTTTCGCATTCGCGTGTTTTTAAATAATATAAATGTTGAGCGATACATGTTGACAGTACAATGTTGCGCAACAACTAAACTGAGGGACTAGTTTGGACGGAAGGACGGACATGGCTGATCAAGAATATATCAAGAATATATATAATTCACTGAGGTGCAAACTTCTGACTAAAATTATAATACCCTGCCAGGGTATAAAAACTGAGAAAGAGTAAAATTAAACATTGCAAAAATACAGAGACTTCTTGGCTAATTTTAGTTGGCACAAAAGGCAGCCCAAGGCACGAAGGCAATATACACAGAGAAAATAATTAAGGGATTTCAGGCTCTTCATTAGTTTATTCTTTAAAAATTATATATTTAAACTAAGACTTATGTTCTTTTAAAGCAAACTATAAGGTAGCCACAAAATATATTTAAAAGTATTGATAATTATTTTAAAGTTAAATCAGAATTCTAAAGACTTTTTAAAAGTCTAAAAAGATAAAATTCTGTGCCTCGATAAATTGCATTTCAGAATTTTATACAATTTTTAAGGGTTTCTAAAGCACTTAAATATTAAACTAATAAATATTATTTCTATTTCACTTTGTTCAGGCATAATTTGTATATCCTTTTTGGAAATAAGAATTCATTCATTTATTTTTCTTAAATTAAACCCCTTTAAAATTTAAATAAAACCAGAATGTAGCCCTAATTTCGTTCTGTACAGAGGGGAAAATCAAAGAAGTAGGGGATTCGGTTCCCTTAATGCAAAATTGATCGAGCAATGCTGCTGTTTCTGGCGCTGTTTCTGCTAATTGGCATTGGCCATAAAGACATAAATTTTGCAATTAAATTGTGAACACCAGAGTGGAATGCCCCAGTCGAAGGACAAGGGCAAATGGGGAAAGGGGATCAGGGAACAGGGATTAGGGAGCAGAAAACAGAGAGCTTTATTTATGCCTCAAACAAGAAGTACGAACAGTTAACACCGAAGCCTATATACCAGCTTCCAAATCCCATCTACCAACTCATCGTTTCATCTGAGAAATGACGGAGAGATAACCTTCTAATCTAATCCCGATATATATTCCATTTCCAACTCTCAGCTCCCAGCTACCTGCTTATCATCTCATCTGTGAAATTACTAAAAAAGAACCTTCATCTAATCCCGATATATATTCTTTTTTTTCTTCCGTTTAGAATGCGGCAAATGCAAAGTAAGCACCAAAAGGTTAAACCTAAACAAGTTCTGCAAAAGAGATTACGGTAACTATTTATTAAATCTATTCAATTAATCAATTTAAAATTTAATTTTAAATTATTTTTAATTACTGTAAATTATTTAAAACTATTTGTTAATATTTGAAATTATTTGCAATTTTTTGTATTATTTTTATTTTTGTCTTATTTTTGAAATTACTTGAAACTATTTGAAATTATTTGAAATTATTTGAAATTATTTGAAATTATTTGAAATTATTTGAAATTATTTGAAATTATTTGAAATTATTTGAAATTATTTGAAATTATTTGAAATTATTTGAAATTTTTTGAAATGATTTGAAATTATTTTAAATTATTTGAAATGATTTGAAATTATTTGAAATGATTTGAAATTATTTGAAATTATTTGAAATTATTTGAAATTATTTGAAATCATTTGAAATTATTTGAAATTATTTGAAATTATTTGAAATTATTTGAAATTATTTGAAATTATTTGAAATTATTTGAAATTATTTGAAATCATTTGAAATTATTTGAAATTATTTGAAATTATTTGAAATTATTTGAAATTATTTTAAACTACATATTTGAAATTAATTGAATTTTGTTTTAAATTATTTTAAATGCTTGTAAATTATTTGCAATTAAATGAGAAATTCAAATTTTAAAATATTTTTGTGACAGCAATAATGGCCAAAGTAATTGGTCGCGATACGAGCAGCGAGGCGGCCAGCAGGGAGGCCCAGCGCCGCGCAATGGATCCCGACGTGGCGGCGGACTACGAAATGGACCAGGAGCAGCCGGGGGCCGTGCAGAGTCCGGCGGAGTACGAGTTCCAATCGACAGATCCCAGCTATCCGCCCAGCGGCAGCGAAACGGCGCGCTACGATCTGCAGATCCAGGCCGTCTTCAAGCGAAGCAGGCCAGGCGCGGCGGGGAGCGGGATAAGGAGCGGAATCGGGAGCGGAATAGGGAGCGGGAGCAGGAGCAGCGTGTATGGAATGCCGAGTACAATTCTAAAACGAGGTCCTATGACCTGGATCATACCGATTAAGAACCTGGAGTGCCGCTGCCCCAAGATCAGAGTTAACAGGTGGGTTAATCTTGGGCTCTCTCTTGAGATATACACTTATACTTATACACTGTACTATACTCCACAGATCCTATTTGATCCTGGGAAGGGATTCGGAGGCGCCACCGGGCTACCTGGGCATTGGGCCACATTCTATAGTAATCGAATGGAAGGAGGACTGGTACCGGCGGATGAAGCGGCTCCAGCGTAGGGCACGCACCTGTGCGTAATTCCCCCAGACTAGACTCTAGGCCTAAGGATTAACGATGGATTATGGGGCGCAGGAGAAAGCCATACCATATCTCTATCTTTTTTTTTCGTTTTTTTGTCGCCCTTCGAACTAACCGATTTTGTAGCAGCCTAAGATCAAACTAGCGGTATTTAATTTATTTAATTAACTTTAATTGTTACAAATCAATCGAAGCAACCACTCACACACACACACGAAAGTATCTATATATGTAATCTATGTAATCTATATATATAAATATATATACGAATTGTATTATTCGCTAGGATTAATCCCCCCCATCAGCCCAGTTTAAGAGAGAAACTTAACAAAGATTTAAGAAGAAAATAAGATGCATAGCGCCAAGGCTCTCCCTTTAGATGGTGCTAAGAAGCCAAAGAGAGCGCTTTAGGGATCTTGTCTCTCTAGTGAGAGCTCTCTCTCTCTCGCGAGCATTTTGTGGCGCTACGCATCTTATTCACCTGCATTGTCTTTGAACCTACGTACTAGAACCGCCTCGAGCAATAATTTATTTGTAAGAAAAACACTTGAAAGCATGCACAACTCGCAAAGAACATAATAAATAGATATTGTACAGAGCAAAACTGTGTCTCAATTTGGTTTTTAATTACAATTTTTTAATAATGAAACAAGAAAGGAATAACAATTCCTATAAGAACAAGAAAGGAAACTAACTTCGGCACACCGACTGGCAAAGTTATAATTTGTTTTCTGACTGAAATTAAAATACCCCAAAAGGGTATGCATTCCTTTTATTTTGGCTTTTTTTTTTTTATTGTGAACTTCAAGTGCCGTAGAAATTCTGTAAAATTTTGGGTATTACAAAATAATTGATTTGTTCATCTTCCTAATCCTCAACCTATAGCTATATATTTTTTTTCGAAAAACTCTTCCCCTAATCCGGCCCCAGTTCCGGCAGCCCATCGTCAGACTCGCCAAAGCCGATGCTGTCGGCCTTCGAAGTGTCCAGGGGACTCTTCAACTTATTGCCACCTAAATCCACAGAGAGAAACTTGCTCTTCACGTGAACCTTGGTCAGGAAGGACTTGGGATCAACGATCAGGGAGGCAAGATCCAAGTCCGTGGGAGCCAAGTCCTCTAGACCGGTTGGCCTGGTCAATGGTTTGGCCTCTCTGAAACGGTAGGCATTCTCCAGCCCCTTCAACTGCACCCACTCCTCCTTGAGAATGTCCAAACGTTTTTGCTCCTCCTTGACGAGCTTGCTGCCAGAAGGACTAGGTGGTTTGGATTTGGATTTGGATTTGGATATAGATGTGGATTTGGATATGGTTTTGGTTAAGGATTTCGATTTGGATTTGGTTAGGGATTTGGATTTGGATTTGTTTATGGGTACTTTTTTAATGTCCTTGTTGGGACTTTTCCGTTGATCCTTAATGTTTTTGACCTTTACATTAACTATCTTCATGTGGTAGGTTGGACGGGCCTGCGTATTCCTGTGGCTAGGATCATCCGTGGACCTGGAACTCGCCGAATTCCTCGCAAGCCTCACATCCATGTTAATGTGCTTCCCCTGGCTGGTTAAATGTTCCAGGCCCAAGGACCCCGTCTTTAGGATACAATTTTTCGTGAACTTGACTGGCATGCCAGAGCTTTTTCGGCCCTCAACAGTTGGCGGCTCCTTTTTGCCCCGACGCCGGCTCTGAAGCCTGGCCTGCCATTCACGCACCATTTTCTCAATATTTCTGGTCACCACCAAGTCCCTTTCATTCTGTTCTGAGCCCATTATCCTTTGATAATTCGATTGCTGAGTTTGCTTCTGCCTTCGCTGGGCGAATATCTCCAGCGGAATGGGTCTGCCACTCGCCCGAGATTTGAGGGCCTTGACCAACTGCTCATTCCTAGCCCTCTTCTGGGGATCCAAGGTCACGTTACGTAGTTGTTTACTCGAACCATTTAAATTTCGTACCACGGAACGCATTCTCACAGTCATAGCTGTGGGAAAAGAAGGCGTTCTTTGCATTAAACAAGGCTCAGCTTTGGGCTCAAATTCAATTGTGTACCAATGCTTGGACGTTTGTGGCATTTGGCTGGTCGGGTTGCCGTTGAATTGATCTCTTCCGGGAGCCTAGGCGCTTCTCGTGAAAGATTTAGGCTTCTGAGGTCCGAGGTGCTGGCAATCGGGGGACTATCGTCTATGTAAGAATTTAAAGAATTTAAAAAACATTTTATCCATGCTATATGAGGCGAAATACAAAAGAACTCTACCTATGTGCCGATATTTTCTGGTGCCAGAGCACGAATTGATCAATTTTCGAAACCAATTCAATCGAAATGTGTTCGCCATGGCTGCAACCGGTCGGCTTTCCAAGCCCGAAGATGTCCAGATAGGGGAGAGTGGAATACAAAAATTTTGAGGTCAAGTTCAACACATAATTTGGAAAACTGAACAGTGTGGACCGACTCTAGAACTACAGCCTGCCCAACTGAATTTTGGGAGCGAACTTGACAGGAAATTCAAAGCTTGCCCAGGTTGAAGAAAAGCTACATATTTGCGCTCTTTTGTGGGGAGACCTTTTACTTTCTTTGATTCTCTCTCATTGGCCTGCAATCTTGAAAACCCAATCCAACTCCTAGCCAACCGAATAGCAAACTCAATTAAAATCCTCTCCTTCCTCCACAAAACGAATCTCATACACAAAATGTAGTCCATTAGTTCAATATGTATGTAAATTTGTAACCACCTAGCAGCTAATGCTCTTAGCTTTTAGCTTACAACAAACTGTTAGCTTAATATAAATACATGATTTTTTATAGGTGTGGGAGATGAAGAATGATTGAAATTGAGAGAGAGTTAGAGATAGTTAGTGAAAATGAGAGCGAGAAAGTTTTCTTAATCCAAATGTCGTCTCTCTTTGAGACTTTAGCAATCCTTAGCAGAGCTTCCGAATTAGTAAGTCTCAAATGAAATACTATAAAAGCCCCCAAAACCAAGAACCCCTAAATGCAGATATCAGAAATATATTAAGTGAGTTATACTTGGAATTTAATTGAGATACTATTTCAGTTGTGTAAGGCACCACACCAGACAAATGAGGCTGGCGGTGATCATTTGGAACCACATGAGGCCCTTGCACACCTTCGGCGACATAATGCTACGTTCACGACGACGTCGGTTGGGCTCCATCACGATAATATGGGCATCATCGTGCTCCTCCGGAACCACCGGAAGCAGCGGGGGCTGCTCCAATCTGGCGCTCATCAGATGACCATCCACTACAGATTAGCACTATGAAAATCGGAGCATATTCTTGGTATTCTGATTAAATCTCACCATTAACTCCATGCTTGGGAGCCACGACGGGTGGATAGTGCCCTGGCACTCCTGCTTGGTATCGGGTGTCAGCTAAGTGTGGATAAAAGTGTAGGCGAACAACTCCCTCCTCCATGTTATATCGAAAGTTAAGATTTAAAATCGAACTCTGAATACTAAAGACTGACACGTGTGGATGGGAATTCCCGACTGATTTTTCGGTAGCCTGCTGTATCGCTGGTCATTTTGAAACTTGAAATATGGCTTAGCATTTGGAAAATCCACCTGAGCTACCCTCTTTTATGAATATTCAACATAAAGATCACAGCATTTCCTTCCCAAGAAAACCAATTAATTTTATTACGTATTTTTATTACGGTTTATTTCAAGTGTGTTTTTGTTTGTTTTTTTTTTTTTTTTTTTTTAATTGTTTTTGTTTTTTTGGGGGGTGAGGGCGAGTGTTTCATCCGCTGATGAACAAATTACATTTGACATAATACATAATGAGAACGCTTTTGAGGTCGGGTCGCCCTGTTTCCCAACTTCTTTTGTTTTGTTTTTAATTTGTAATTAATTGCACATGAACATGAGTATTGTACATATGTATTGTTGGTGTACTCTTATGTATGCGCGTGCATGTGCGATCATGTTCGTGTTTTCGCTCCATTGCATTTCCTATTATTTTTTGCAACTCAAATTCCCTTTTGGAGGCTACGATGAAGGTACGTTTCCTATAGCAAAGCTATGAATATGTATTTAAGATCCATACCGAACGGGAACGTCAACAAACCAGGTTTCATTGGATTCATTATTCATTTTCTGTATTCATCGCTAAGACTAATTCATTCTGCTCTCCGGTTTTTTTTTTATTTAAGGTGTAGGTGTGTGTTTTGGCGAAAAACCATTGTAAAATGATGAGGGGGTAGTGGGGATTTAAGGGGGCGTAAATACAATGCAAGTTCTGTAAAATGAACTAGATGATTATTCTAGATGTATTTTGAGTCTGTTAAATACAGAAAATCCAAACAAAAAACAGAGAAAATTAAAGGGTTAAATAATATACATATATTTTTTGTAGAGAATTTTGTCTGACTTTTCAATAAACCATAAAATGCTTGTAGAATTTGATTCAAACTTGTGGCACAAAATTAATTTTTCTTTGAGAAAAGATTTTAAATATTTGATATAAACCCCTTATATTCAAATAGAATTATAACAAATTTACTAATTCACCTTACAGAGCAAGCACTGTCTAAGCATAAAAAAATAATAAAAATAAGTTTAAAAAAAAACCATCTTAGTGGCGGATGTGATGGGGGTGTGTTTGGGTGTGCGTGTGTATTTTCATCGATATATTCGATAAATCGATTCGACAACAACAACAACAAAAAGAAAAGGCACAATTTTGATGAAACGCTTTCCCATGCTTTTTTTGTTTGTCAATGCGCGCGTGTCCTCCCAATGGAAATCATCTCTTGCCGTGTGTGGAAATTCTAGGGCGAAAAGGTTAGTCAAAGAAAATCCATTTGTTTTTCAGCAGTTCCTTGCTCTAATTTGCAATATACATGAATATATATATTTATATATATATTTTCTTTATCTAGTTGATAATTGCTTGAGTTAGTTAGTTTTCGAGGGATTCACGTTTTGTTTTTCTTGATTTCTTTTTGTTTTTTTTTTTTTTTTTGTTTTAGTAAAATCTAAGGCTAGTTGGAAAAGTGATGCGGGGGGCGTGGTGAGGATCTCGGCTCTCCTGCTAGTGGGAAGAACGAAATTGTTCGCTAGGAGAATTCTGCAAAGCCCCAGGCCCCTGATTATTTTAAGTATTTTTTTGTTTGTTTGTTTTGAGCGAAAAAAAATCACTTGTTACAATTAGTTTACCCAAAAAAGACGTGGGGCACACCCTGTTAAGCGGTTATCTATAGTTTCACTTTCTGTGTGTTTTTCACTTTTCTTTTCCTCTCCTCTGAGTTCTCCTTTTCTTTCTCCACTTCTCTGCTCATTTCTTCTCGCTTTTTTGTTTTGTTTTGTTTTTTATGCTTTAGGTTAATGCAATTAATTACGCTAGTTGGATGTATCAAATTGATTAAGAAGAAAGCTTGCCATTGGTTTTTCTTTTTATTTTGTTTATTACACTTAAGGATGTTTCGCCTTCGCTTCCGTTTCCGCTTCTTCTTCGTTCTTCGGTTGCTTTTTATTTTTATTTTTTTATTTATATTTGAAATTATTTGCATAGCATTTGTTTACTTTTACTTTTGTTTTCATTGTTTATTTTCCTTTTTATTTTTTATTTATTTAATATAACAATGTTGAAAATCATATCATGAACTTGTCACTGCAGCTTTGTTTTTCTATATATATTTGTATATATATTTTTTAAATAATATCAAATTTACTCAAAAAAAAATGTAGTATGTTTCAAGTAGGAGAGAAAGAGAGAGAGGGTAGTAAATAATAATATTATCAATAGTAAGTAGTGAAAAAAAATAATAGTATTTTTATGCATATTTATGTGAATAATAATATTAACACTCAATTTGAATTTAGCTAAATTTCTTCTTGATCGAATTTCATAAGTGTTTCGCTTTTGTTTTCTCTGTCGTCTGTGCGTAAATTGGTTTTATTCTTTTAAATTTAAATTTATTTATTTAAATCAGCAAATATTTAGAGTTATCCCCAGCTAGCTTTCTTTAGTTTTCTTTTTATTTATTTATTTATTTGCCTTTGCAATTCGATTTGTCACTTCAATACGAAAAAAAACATAGTTTTTGTAATGTAAATATGTGTGTTGTTGCGTGTGTGTATATATAAAATTAGACCGCATCGGTAATCCATGTATGTATGTATGTGTTTGTGTGTGTGTGTGTATTATCTACATACAATATTTGTTTAATAGATTTTTGTTTTTTTAAATATACAATATTATTACTCATAATATATTAGATTTAAATCAACGCGACAACACTTTCTGCTTTTGCTTTTGCTTCCTCTTCCGCTTCTGCTTTCTCGCTTTCCGCTTTCTTCTCTTGTTTTCTACTCCTTCTAATCCTTAGTCCTCTTCCTTAGTTCCCCTCAGCTGTGGCCATAGTTTACTTGACTTTGTGGACGCGTTTTCAGAAAAGTAGTGCGACGATTTCTGGCGGACTATATTCTAAATGGTACAGATACATATATAAGTAGATGTGTGTTGTGAATGAATGTGTGTGTGTGTAGGTGTTTATATGCAACTTTTCCGCTAGTTTCTAGTATTTATTATACGTACGCAAGTTTGTTATTCTTTTCTTAAATTTCTTTCTTTTTTTTTTGTTGCTTTTAGGCAAAGGCGAGTGGGAAAAATTACATACATCTAACAACAAATGCACCAACGTTCATCATCATCATCATCGTCATTATTAGCATTATTATTATTATAATAATTATTATTATTATTATTCAATCAATGTATATTTATCATTATTTATTATCATTATCGTAATGGTAAATCGTTATCGTCATTCTCTGACTATATATCTGCCACCGCATTCGTCGGTCATCGTCGTCAATATTATTCGTAGTCAGCTAATAAACTTTGTCGTACTTAAACTTACATTATGCAGTGTGTATGTGTATGTGTGTGTATTTGTGTTTGTGTGTGTGTACATATTTTCCTTTCTTTATATAGATCAATAATATATATCAAAAAACACATTATCGTCAACATAACTAACTCGCTATAACTCTTGGCTCTCGTATGTGTATATAAACATCAACATAAACAAACAACACTAGCGCTTCGTCTCTCTATGCCTTTATATAATCGGATCTTACGTCTATATGTAAGTGGTGTGTGTTGTATATATATTATATATTTCGCATTTTTCCTTTTGTTTTTTTTTTTTTTTTGTTTTTCCCAACTTTGTTCTAACTAAAAACTATACACCTTTGTCCGTTTCATTCAGTTTGAACATCTATGTATATATCCCATCTCTCCTCGCCTCTCCTCTCCTCTCCTCTCCTCTCTCGTTATCTCTATCAAATTCCCTACGAAATGCCAGCGCTCTTTCTCTCTGTCAGAACTCTCTCAACTCTGTTCTTCTTTAGCTTGCTTCCTCCTGATCGTACAGTACACCTGTGGTGGGGCCAGGGTACATCCAAAACTTTTGTTGGGCAATTTGCTACATTAAGTTGGCTGCTGCGGCTGCGTTAATAGAAATCGTTTGTCTGCTGTCTAATGTCCGTGTTTCTGCTGCGTGTCGTGTCGTTGTTGAAGTTTAAGTAGTTGTTGGAGTTGTTAAAGTCTTAGTAGTTATTATAGTTTAAGTAGCTGTTGTAGTCGTTACGGTTCTTGTAGTTGTTGAAATTGCTGCTGCTATTGTTGTTGTTGTTGTTGTTGTAGTTCTTGCTGTTGAGTTGCTGTTGTTATTGTTTCAGTTTCTGTTGCTGTTGTTGTGATGCTTCCTCATCATCATCAGTGCGGCGTCTTCTGTTGTTGCGTCTGCTGATTTGTTGCTGCCGCTGTCGCTCCCATAGTTGCTGTTGTTGTTCTCGAAACTGGCCGAGATCGAACTCGAGGTGGCAGTGTCCATGTTGTGGTGGCTGTTGGTCATAGAGATTCCTTGGAAGGTACCCAAATTGTTGGTCCCGACTGTGACCAAATCATTGATTTCACTTTGCTATAGATCTCCTCAATGGTGTCGCCCTGAACAACGCCTGTGGGGGTGGATAATCAAAGAGAGTGTTGTATTTATATAACAACTAGCGGCCCAGGCGAACTTTGTCTCGCCCCTTATTGTTGTTTTATATAGTTCTAGAGTGATAATAATACGCAGATAATTCAATTCAATTAAATTCTAGCTTCAATATCAGGTAGTTGCACCTTCCCAGACGCGCAACACATCCCGGCTGGTTCATTTGTGAATTTGAGAGCATGACAATGCGGTCATTCCTTGTCCATAGCACCAATTATAACTTTTGAATGAAAATAATATTCAATATCGGGCTCATACCGGAATGCAAGACGCACGCTGGATCTGTTCCTCTGTTCTTTCGTCTCTTCTGCTTCGAAATATTCTAGAATTACTTGAGCTTCGGCTCAAATCAGCCCCTTTGCGTTTTGTTGGCATTTTTTTCTTTAAAAAACACATATAAATATAACTAATTGAATCACTTTAAATCATGAATCTACTTTTCAAAAGAAACTCACAGGTCGGCCACAGAAACCTCTTCCAGAAACCTCTTCCTTTTCAAAAACCAAAAAAATAATACCGAATTGCCACAGCACTGTAAATATAACTAATTTAATCACTTTCCAAAAAGAAACTCACAGGTCGGCCACAGAAACCTCTTCCTTTCCAAATATTATTTGGGTATTTCAAAATACAAAACTTGACGTAAATTTCATGGCTACCACATCCATAGATTCAAAATTTCTAATCTTACAGTCAGCAGGCAGCGACTAAAGCTGTATTGCGTACTACCCTTATTGGTTAGGGGTACGAAAAATAGATGTTAGCCGATTCTCTGGCCTACAGAATATCCCCTCGAAATTTCATCCAAATCGGTCAAGTAGTTTCGGAGGAGTTTTGGTACAAAAAGTGTGACAGCAGAATTTTATATAAAGGGTGTTTTTTTAAGAGGTTTTTTTTTTCGATAGGCTTCTGTTCAGCCATCTTTGATGCCAGCTGATATCTATCGAGTACTTTATGTTAAGTTTGGTTTGGCAATTCATGATGAATTCATGATAACAGCTGAGCAGCGATACCAAATCGTTGAATTTTACTTTGAAAATCAGAGGTCGTTTGTGAAAGTGCACCGTTTGCTTCGCCCATTTTATGGTGCTCATAATCGGCCATCAATTCAGACTGTGCGCAATACTATCGAGAAGTTTCGCACCCAATTCACTCTTTTGGACCTCCGGCCACCGAAAAGACTTCGCAGAGTGCGCACTGAAGAAAATATTGCGGCCGTTGAGGCCAGTGTAACAGAAGACCCGAACTCATCGATTCGTCATCGAGCGCAGGAGCTACACCTCTGCCCATAGCCTTTTTGGGTGAGAATGGTCTTGAAGACATTTGGTTTCAACAATACGGCGCAACTTGCCACACAGCCCGTCAAACCATCGACTTATTGGGCGAAGTGTTCGGTAACAGCGTTATCTCCAGAAATGGTCCTGTGCCATGGCCTCCAAGATCGTGCGATATTACACCATTGGACTATTTTTTGTGGGAGTATTTGAAGTCGTTGGTCTATGCGAACAAGCCCACCTCGATTCCAGCCCTAGAAGCCAATATTAAAAGAGCTATTGCCGACATACGGCCCCAGATGCTTGAAAAAGTGGTCGAAAATTGGACTTCCAGGATGCAGTTTCTAAAAAACTCACGTGGTGGCCATTTGCCCGAAATTATATTTCATCATTAATGCCATCGAATTATCTTTCAAATAAAAAAAAAAAATCTGCTCCCTACCGCAACCTGTGCATTTTCTATCTCAATTTAAAAACATAAAGCTCCTAAAAAAACACCCTATATAAGATATAATAATATCCACATGACTTACCCGTAAAGTATTCGCCGAATTCCTGTTCCATCTTAATCGCCCGCTCATAAGTCTTCTTGGCCTGCTCCTCTGTCATCCGACGATTCATCTCCCTGTGAATTCACATAAATATTTAATAAGAGAATGTCATCAAAGTGGTGCCATTGTTATAAACTCACATCACCGAATCCACAGACTTGGGCTTGATGAACACAGCAACGGGATAGAGCTGGGCCACTTGAAGACGCTTGATGGCATTCCCGGAAACATCCAGAATGCAGTGTTTACCCTTTTCGGCCACCTCACGCACACTGGCCACAGAGGTGCCGTACAGGTTATCATTGTACTGGCCCGCCTCGATGAACAGATGGTTCTGAATGTCGCGCTCCATTTGCTCGCGCGAGGACACAAAATGATAGTCCCGGCCGTCGACCTCGTACTCACGCTTGGGTCGGGTGGTGTCTAAGGAAAGGCAGAGGAAGCAATTATTAAGGATTATCTTGGATTCCTTCAAGAGTGTGTGTATATATTTACGTGGCACACAGGAGCCGAACTTTTCGGGATACTCCGATATTAGATCATCGTTAATGCGATCCTTCAGGGGTCCCAGGATTATAACCGGACGCGTATAGTTGATGGACAAGCGCTGCACAGCCTCGTAGGACAGCACAGTCTCCTCGGAAGCTGGAAAGTAGGGCAGCAATAGGATATTAGGACCATGACAACGTGCCAGAGTGCTCTTCTACTTCATCGCAGTGTTCTAAAGATGAGCGGAAACTGGATGGGGGAAAAAACTGGATGGGGGAAATGGATGGAGGATGGGAATATCTTGGACTAAATATATGGTACTTTCATATCGGATTCAAGGGCGGGGCAGCATTACAATTTTACTTAAGATCATTTAGGGATACATTTTATGGATCTTCTTGGGGACACTCGGGGGGATTATCTAGTATAACTCTAAGCTAGTAGGTTCGATTAATTTCTCATACACAAGGATTCACAATTGTTAAACTGCTTTCAGGATTAATTAGCAAATTATATATATATATAAGAGATTTACATTATTTTAGGATTTAAATTTAATTCAAGTTCAGTTCTATGCTCAATTTTGGGCTTCCTACGGTGGGTAAACTTTTCTCAAGACATTCAAAATATACAATATAGAAATAATGAAACGGCAATTAAAAAAATCGAAATCGTTTTCCAAATGTAAATGCATTATGTGTAAGTGTGAAATTATGATAGGTATTTAAAGCTACACTACACACTCATGTATGACATACACTCGTGTGTGTTTACATAAAGGAAATAGGAATATAGAAGATATAGATATATATGGTGTTTTTTTTTTGGTGTGAACTTAAAGAGCAGGCGAATACTACGATAACGATAACGATTACGTTTACGTTTACAAATTACATACTACATACATGACATCATGATCTTTTACATACATGGCACACACATAATTCCGGGACACACAATAACGAAATGAGTGAGGGCGTTTTGTGTCTTTGTTAGGTAATTATGATTATTTATTTAGTGTGAAATTAGAGAGAGAGAGCTAGCTCAAATGATATTATCAGTTTTCATCGGTTGTTGTTGTTGTTGTTGTTGTGACTGTTGTTGAAGGTACACAATCTCACAACACTTTTTTAGGGGTAATTTTTTGGTTTAAAAACACTGGATTTACTCACTTGACTTGACTTGAAGAGACTTACTGAGACGATCAACTTTTTAACGAGTGCTAAAGACCAAAAATAAAACTCCCTCGATTTGTACAATTCCTTTATTTCTTTTTTATATAGCTTTGTCGGATCGTAAATAATTCACAAATATCTGACCTCTTCTCATATATGTATTTTAGTTTTTTTTTCTCTTCCGTTTGAAGAAACAATTTTTGCGGGTGAAGGGAAAACACATGCAGAATGCGAAGAGACGAGCAAATATACATTAAAGACAACAGCAAGGCAACTCAACTCAACTTCTGTGATCGGTCCAGTACTCACTCTACTATATATATGTATATAGTGTGTGGGTGTGATTTAACTCGTGGGGAAAAGACGGGGCAATCAACTAACTACCAAGTCAAGGGGAGAAAAGCACTCTAAGCTCAACTGAATCGGTTTGGGTTCCATTTTTTTCTGGGTGATTCTACAATGTGGACAAAATTTAGGGGAGGTGGTTTGTCTGTGTGTGTGTGTGTGTTGGGATCACAGGACTAATTTGCTATTGAGTGAAGTGGTTTTATAGTCATTTGGTTCTACGCAACTGTCAACAATTCACAATATATCAATGTATAATAAAAAGAAAATAAAAAAAAGATAAACAAGTTAAGAAAAAAGTAAAAAAAAAAATATAGATATAGGTGGGCCTCAAAGGAGATCTGGGACAGACTTGAAATGAAAATACCCTGCAAGGTTATATCCTATATCCTAACTAGGGATGGCAGAATGGATCGATATACATTTATGATGTATTCTCAATTTCGATAAACGAATCGACATTTTAACATTGCAATAAATTCAAAATATAAAACAAGCACAAGACATATCCTATGTCCTAACTGGTGATGGCAGGACGCATCGATATACCGATAATGTATTCCCATTTTCGATATATAAATCGATATGTTAACATTGCGATAAATCGATAATGATAAAAACAATCTTAAAAAATTATGTAAAACAAAGTTCTAAGCAAAAATAGGTTGTAATTGGAAGAATATAGAAATTATCTCCCATAAATATGGGGCCTTTAGCACCCAGAAAGTGATTAAATTACAAAAGAAAAGGCTATAAACACCGATTTGAATCGGGATTTGTTCCGTTTTGCTTGCTTATTCTCTCTGGGTGGCTCTGAACCTGCCATTAGGTGCCCAGCCCTGCTAGCAAGAACTTAAAGAGAAAAATAACAATACTCTCAAATCTACTAAGAGCCTCCTTCGAGGAATATCTCTAAGATGTATGTCCTCACGATTTTAATGGGGGAAGAAAGAGCAAGAGAGATAGAGAGAAACATGGAGTGAGACAGCATGAATGAGAGAAAAAGCAAGAGAAAGGCGGAAATCAAATTAAATCATAGAAGGAACAAACGAAATATACATACAACCAAGTGGAAATGATCTTGCAAAAAATTTTGTTTCTTTTGTATTCAGAACTAAATATTTAACTTTCATTCTTTTTGTGTTTTTAATTTATAGAAGAAAACATAAGCTTTGTTGTAATTTTCACTAGTATTACGAAAAAGAAGAGACTTGTTGTTGGTTTTTGGCTGTTGGTTGTTGTGGTTGCTTTTTGGTTGGTTTTTTTTTTTGTTTTTTTTTTTAATTTGTGATTGTTGGTTGGTTCAGTTGCTCGACTTACGATAGTCAGCGTCATTATTCTCCAAGTAGATCAGAGTTATCTGCTCCATATCGGGTAGCTCCACCCTGTAGATAATCTCGCCTGATCGATTGGTGGATTAGTTGTCGATATTGAGGTGTACGGAAGGTTGATAAGCGCAGATTTTTAGAAGAATTTAGTAGTTGATTTGGTGGTTGGTTGGTTGATTGGTTGGTTGTCGCAGTTCGTGAGCGCATGGTTACAACAAATATATATATGTATACATATAGAGATATATTTCGGTTTGTCATTTTGATGTTTTGTTTTCGGTTTTTTTTTTTTTTTTTTTTTTTTTTTTGTTTTCGATTGTTGATTGTTTTGAGAAGTTAAATATTTATAAATATATATAGAGAGAGAGATATATTCATATATTGCGATATGTGTGTATATATGCATGAGTGTATTTTCGAGAAGGTTTCGAGGAAACAAAACAAAAGGTTGACAAATAACAAATTTGGTTTGTTTGTTGTGTTTGTTCCATATATACATACATATATGGATGGTTTTGATTGTGTGCGTATATTTAGAGAGAGAGAAGGATTTAGAGATAAATGAAGTGACGCAGAATAAAACAATATAGTAGATATATAGTAGCAGACATAGTAGTAGTAATAGATTCAAACGGTTGAGAGAGTTGAGACAAAACAGTAGTAGGTTGTTGTTGTTGTTTGTTGTTGAAGTAGTTGTTGAAATAATTGTAGTAGTTGTTGTAGAATCGTAGTAGTAGTGGTAGTAGAAGTAGTAGTAGTAATAGTAGTAGATTCAAACGGTTGAGAGAGTTGTTTGTTGTTGTTGAAATAATTGTAGGAGTAGTAGAAGTAGTAGCAGTAGTAGTAGTAGTAGATTGGAACGGTTGAGAGTTGAGACAAAATAGTAGTTGTTGTTGTTGTAATTGTTGTTGAAATAGTTGTAGTAGTTGTTGTAGTTGTTTGTTGATTGATTGATTGGTTGGTTGGTTGGTAGTAGTAGTAGGCAAACAACACAAGAATTCAAAGTAGTTCACACAGACACAAGGGGGTTAAGAATGTAAAAGAAGAAGAACAGAAATACCAAAAGATTAACAACAAATTGTAATCACAGCTTTCATCATGTCTGGTACTGTACTGTACTGTGTGTGAGTGTTTAGAGTTTCGAATAAAATATATTATATGTCTGCGATTGAAAACTCAAAGATGTATGTATATCTCGAAAGGATAGTTCAGGGAGAGTTTAGTCTATATCCATTCTCTAAAGAAGGTTTTTGTGTGTCTGTGTTGATTCCGAGCCGAGAATTGTCCTGGCAAAACTTTCTTTCGGTGTTCAGAGTTCGAAGGTGGAGCAGGAGGAACAGGAGAAGCACACTCTTTGGTATTTCTGTATTCACACCAAGCACATTTAATGCATGTATGCCGTACACACATATGTACATACCGACTGGCGTACAGTCAGGCCAAGTTACATCTATGTATATGTACATTCAGATTGATTGATCGACATCGAATCGAGCGTGGCAAAAACATTGAAAAACGATATGTGATGCAAGTGGATTGGATAGTAAAGAGAACAGCAAGTTTTGATTGATTGATTGATTGATCTGTATAATTTTAATCGGGGAAAAGGAGAGGTTCTGTCCGTATGTATGCCTGATGTATGTATGTAAGTGCCTAGTACATCCAAAATTAATTCAGTTTAAGCCAGAGCTCATACAGTAGGCCTAATCTACTTCTATTTTGTTTTTCTTTTTAAGTGAAAAAGTCCTAAAATAACAGTAATTCTCTTGGTGAAACTCTCTCACAATATCATTCGCTAGTATTGGAGCTTTTCTTGCTTATACATTGCAGGCAAAGAGTGAAAGAGAAATCGAGAAAGATTTCTTTTTCTACGATTTCCTTTTTAAATCGATTTGCTTTTAGTGAAATACAGCCCCTTCTCTGGCGAGCTCTGCTTTAAACACAATAATTTTCCTTGGACGTACTCAAGTACATTTAGTAAAATGTCCGTAATATAGGTCTATAAATTCAACAAATCTGATGTATTAGGATTCACCAAGTAGACATAGTGTAGCGCAAACGTTCTATGTATGGTTTTATCATTTCAATGAACATTTAATGTACGCTTGAAAAGTGTTTAGTATAAAATATGAGCCTTTGGTATCATATCCTGTAATATCAATGCACATACATCATACTCTCGATCAGATTATGTACATTTACATTACATTGTTTGTACATTAGACACCAAATTGATGATCATTGATACATCTTATTGGCCTAGTTTCTTTTTTTTCACATTTAGAGTACATTTATTGGACATTTACATGCATATGATTGAGTTCTTTTGAATGTTACATTGGACGATCTATTGAAAGCCTCAAGTCTTCGGGAATGTAGTATATGAATGTATGTATGTACGAAACAAACTATATATCACAAATTAAGTCATACAGTAAATTGAGGCCTAGTTTAAGAATCTCTTGATGTATTTATAGCTAGGGCATACGAGTATAGAGATCGCCAGAGATGTGTGATGTACAGAGATGTAAGAATGTATGGGGAAAACTTACTGAGAACTAAAAAAGGTCGAACAAACGAATCGAGTGGAGTTCAGGAATAAATCCAGTTTATATTCACGTTAATTCTGTGTGATGATGTATGCATGTATGTAAATATGTATGTTATGTATGTACGTAAGGTATGGTAGAGACTGGAGACTGGGTGTTAGTTTTTACAATTCTCTATATATGTGTAAATCGGATGTTAGCGTCTTATAAAATGTTATGTTACGTATTTTCAAATCAGATTCAAATATGTTTATGTTTATGTATAGATAGATAGATATATGCATAAGTAGATATCGATATGTATATGTATGTAAATTCTTTGGATCGAGCGAGTACATACCTCCTTCAGCATTGGCATCGTCTTGTGTGTAGCAAAGCATAAAGGCTAGAAAAACGAAGAGATAATAAACGAGAAACCGAAAGGGAAGAGAAAATAGAGAAGAACAGAAGAGAAGAGAATCGAAAGAGATATATGTTTTGGTCAGTTAAAAAACAGAATAGCGGTGGCGATCGGTTCATTTCGATAGACAGAATTATATATAATTATCGTTTGTGGTAAAAAATGTGATAATGAATGGTTCTTTCACATAAACTAATGTGTTTAATATTAAAATCCAAATTTTGTATATTTCTCCAATGCTCCAGAACCATTCAAGACCAGAGAAACCATCCAGGGGTTTCCCCCCCTGTCTCTGTGACAAATGTAGTATATATTATTAGTTGGAAACAGAGCTAGCGGGGTATCAAGAGTTGTTTTTTGCTGGTTTTCACAGTCGCTGGTGGTGATGTAAATATATTTGATGAAAGCAGCTGGACACACACAGTTATTATTATTATTATTATTAGTTTGATTTCTTGATAGAGAGAACAGCAATAAGAAGATATATGTGTGTGTGTACTGTCAGTAGGGAGTAGCAGGAGAAAAAGCTTCTTTTTTTTTAACGAAACGAAAGAACGAAATTAACTTTGTTTTCATCTCGATGATGGTTATGATGTAAAACGTGCTCTTCATCTCGGTTACATATCGATACTGAACAGTTACTTTAGCCTAAGCCAAGACTAGACAAGATCTATGTAGATACACGATGATGAACATGAGCTATATATATATATATATATGTATATATAGAAAACCCCCTCCAGGACTACCGTTAGTTAGTAAGATTCGTGAGTTATAGCTTACTGTCTATATGTGGGTGTGTGGTGTGTGTGTGCGAGAGAGAGAGAGACTAGAACCGTTGAAAAAGCCCTGACACCTGCTTAATGCATTTACAAAACGATAAGAGCTAGAGATATACTGCTGATATATACACTGATATATCCATTATCATCTATCCATTACAAGTCCTAGTTTCATCATATTCATAACTTACGTTGTGGTTCATTCGCCTGGTTATTGTTGACATTGTTGATGTCAATCTCGCTGGTGCTGCTCACAACTCCATTGGCTACACAAACACACATTTAACATTGGGTTCGATTGGGGGTCACGGCACACACAAAATAATAAATACACAACATCGACATCCAAGCGCACATCGAATAGAAGGTGTGAAAATGTGTGTTGATGTGTACGGGAAATGTACGATGTTTCATCGGTTCATCATCATCATCATCATTGGTGGACCAAGTTGTTGTAGTTGGTGGTGAGTGTGGATAGAGTATGAGTGTTGTGGGACATCACGGGTTATCGAGGGATAACAATTTATATGGAAATATATATGGAAATAAATGGAAATAAACAGAAATATAAATTAAATAGAATGCAAAGGAAAATGTAAATAATAATGGCTTGAATATACCAACACAAATGATTGAAAATAAATAAATTTCCCATCGAATTTGCTTCATTTTCTTCATCATTTTAATTCAAATACATCAACTTTGAGGAAGACAATAAACGATTATAAACAAACATGGAAAATCTGTAGCTCATGGTGACTGTTTTTGATTAAAAGGATATTCCCTTTGTCGTAATCTCTTTATTTCTTTGTAGAAAAAAACAGTCCCCATTTGGATAAATTTTTGGACAAGGACTTTAAGAGTGAGTTTTGTTGGTGCAAAAAAATGAAACCTGAATAACATTTACATCGAACTTCTTACAATTTACAATCCAAAGAAAACAAAACAAAACAAAAGCACGCACTCTTTGGACATTCACAAACACGCAAAACACACACCCAGTCAGAGAATCGGTAGAGAAATAGCGACAGAGTAAAAGGACTGTGTTGGACCTTAAGTTTACAACTAGATAGATATTTTGCCGCCTCGATTGGTTTTAGTTGCTTAATACGGGCCGCCCTTCACAGTCTCCCACAGTCTTCGAAGAGCCAACCAACTCACAAGGGAGTGAGTCTGTGTGAGAGACGGACGGCTGGCTGTGGCTGGCTTCCCTTGAGACTTGGTCTACTTACGCTCTTGGTCGCTGCCATCTTCATTCTTCTCATCGCGACTCTTCATAAACGGAAATTTGCGCGAGAATGTGAAATTCTTTTTCTTTCGATCCAATGTCGATTGCTGCAAGGAATTCATTTCAGTTAATTATTATCTAGAATAGAAAAGAGCATCGAATTTAGAGCACTCACCTTATCCATATTATTATTGGCCGCCGCATGTCCCTGGAACTTGACGCTGCGATCCCTGGCCCTCATCTTTCGCTCCCATCGCCTCTTCGACGGCACAATGCCTATCTGCTCATCCTCGTTGTCGCCCAGCACACGCCTTGCCTGCCACCACTCATCGTCGGAGGCATTCGTCACATGCAGTATATCGCCATGCTTGAAGGGCAATCCCCGCGATGGCAGACCATCGTCACGATTCGGATCGTAATCGAATAGGGCGCGCACATACAGCGATCGCTTCTGCGTGGTCCTCAGCAGAGTACCCGTTCCGCCAGCCCCAAGGGCAGCCTGCTGTTTCAGCTCCTGGATGCGAGCCTCGAAGCGATTGTACTCCTCGGGTCGGTACTGCGCCACCAGGGTGACCACACCCCCAGAAGTCTGTAAATCAGTTAAATCAGGATTTAATTAGTATTCATACTTTGGTTTATATATTTTGAAAATTTAAAAATCCACCTTGAGAGCCTGGGCCGCCTCCTCGTGGGTGGCATGCGTGAGGTTAACATTGTTTACGCTAAGCAACTGATCGCCACGCTTCAGCTCAGAGCCCAAGTCGGCTGGACCGCCGGCCAGTATGAAGGACACATAGATGCCCTGCCCATCCTCGCCGCCAACGATGTTAAAGCCCAGGCCCTGCGGTCCCTTCTGGATGGTGATGGTGCGCGGTTCTCTAAGGGATTGAAGCGATAATTATTATTTGTGCTGGAAAGAGTGTGCTGGGAAGAGTGTTCCTGCTCTCTCTCACCTGGTGATATCCTCGGTGCTAACGGCGCGCGGTGTTCCTGGCGGTACGGCGGCCAGTACATTTGTGGAGGCATATCGCGAGCCGGGCTCTAAGGATTTGATTTTTGTTCAAGGTTTATCGGTGGTGGTTTTCGTTGGATATATAGTAATTATTGAGACATGATAATATATATATATAGATTTAAATAGTTAGACAAAGATGGGGAGACAGAGACAGAGACAGAGATAGAGATAGAGACAGAGAATAGAGATCGGTTAATAAGGCTTTTAAGAGATACAGAGAGTTCCCGCCACATTCCAAGAGCAATTCCTTGTGAGATATACGAGTATATATATAAATAGTAGAGACAGAGACAGAGATTCACACAAAAGGGACAGAGACAGCAGGCACCGTCCGAGTAGGACGGCAACACAATACATATACAAATGTATATACATATACAAATATATATTTTGAGGAAAACGGAAACGGAGGTTAACAGAACGGAAACTAAAGATTGCATCCCCACAACACACACAGATACATACACTCACACACACACACACATCGCTGTATTAAACACAACAAAATGATCACAGATCGGGGTTTATATTCAAGTTATAGTTCATGTCTGAAATAAACCCAAAAACGAACACGCACAACTCTAAAACACAGGCGCCACCAGCAAGCTCAATACTCGATATCTACTTGGGTACAGGGGGATGGTAGGTGGGGGGCAGAGGGCAGCACATTATAGCAGCTTCCACAGCTTTGGTGAGTATGAGAAGGTGAAGGCTCTTTAAAGGCGCCTCAACAGTATCAGTTATTCAACAGCAGAGCAGCAATACGGTTCCGAGGGGAAGGAATATTATTATAGAAAACGGGCAGGATGAAGCAGGAAGGCAGGTGAAAAGGAAAGATGCACAAAATAACACAAAACTATGATTATAATTAATTAAAAGAGAGGATTAATTCAGTTTAAATATTTGGTTAAACGATTAATGCAAAGATTTGGGGGGCTTAAAAAGCAATTCCAGAAATACTGAACTCAAAATCCTTTACGAAAACCTCTTTTACCAAAGAAATTAAAGGTTTAAAATAAAGAAAACTAAAGAAAACACAAGGGTTAACCATTAGTTAATAAAATAAATACAAAAAAAATAAAAGAAAAGAGGATAAAGATAAAGCATAAGGTATAAGGGTTTTCTTTTAGGTTAAAGGTTGTCTTTTATCATCATAAACCAGGCACAAGGGCATTTAATCCAGGAGCTTCTCAGGGAGTCTCCAATAAACACCCTCGACCAGAATATATGATAAATAATCTACAAATGTACGTAAGTACTCAAGATTAATTACAGAGGATCGTTGAAAAATAAATAATAAACAAATACAAGGCATAGAAAAGAGAATAAAGCATAAGGTATAAAAGAAAAGGTTAAATAATAATGATAAAACCAGGCACAAGGGCATTTAATCCAGGAGCTTCTCAGAAAGTCTCCGATAAACACCCTCGACCAGGACTTGTGATAGAAGACACACAGCTTCATATTCATTACAAACAGAGGATCGATTAAAAATAATTAATAAATAAAGAAATAAACAAATCAAATCGCTTACGGCGCGGCTGGGGTGATTGGGAACGGTTGTTTGGTGGTGGCTGGGATTCGACAGGCAGGGCGGGCATGGAAGCATTGTTATAGAAGGAGGCGGGTGGAGTGGCTGGAGTAGAGGCTGCTGTCGTGCCGCTGCTGCTGCTAACGTTGTTATTGTTGTTGATGTTATTAATGTTGCTGATGATGATGTTGCTGCTGCTGCTATTGCTAATGTTGCTGTTGCTGTTAGCGCTAAGCGACGGCGGCAACTTGCTGCTACTGTTGCCAGTGCCAGTGACTGTGGTGACTGTGGTATTGTTGCTTGCAATGACTGATGCGGCGGCTGCTGTGGCTGCTGCAGCCACCATAGGTGTTGGTGTTGGTATTGGTGTTGGTGGTGAATCGACAACCGTTTGTCCCATACTATTTAGCGCACCTGTAGACTGCGAATTGGCCATCTGATGCTGCGCCTGCTGATGCACTTGGCTTTGACTCTGGCTGCTGGCCAACTGGGACTGCGACTGCGACAATTGCTGGCCGGCAGTAAGGCCTCCACCTCCTCCTCCAGACGCACTGGTGGTCAAATGCTGTGTCTTGCCCACGATCAGTGTTACCTTGTCGGTGATCGATTTCAAAGTGGCCACCGCCAATTCGTGCGTTACATTCTCCAGGTTCTTTTCGCTCTGTAATAAAATACAAGTGTTAGTAGCAGTCGGTAGCTGCTTCTATATATATAATTACCCCATTGGTGCGCACTCCAATTAGCTTGTCTCCTATGTAGAGACGTCCATCCACTTGAGCCGCTCCCCCATCCATTAGTTTCGTCACATAGATGCCATTATCGCCCGGGATATGCTGATTGCCAATGCCACCCGCTATGGAGAAGCCCAATCCCTTGCCGCCCTTGACCAGATCAATCTCAATGACCTTGGGCCCACTGACACTATCCCGGGCATCGCCAGCTGCGGATCCAGCGGTGGCCGGTGTGGTGGCCGCCGTTCCACGTTTTCGCTTAACATGAAGCTTTACCACATTGCCAGCCTTCTTTAAAGCATCCACGGCGGCGGCATGTGGTACATCCACCACGGACACTTCGTTCACGGAGACAATAATGTCATTGATGCTCAACCGTCCATCGGCGGCAGCTGCGCCGCCCGAAATGAGCTTGGTGATGTAGATGGAGGTGTCGGTGCCAATGTGCGGATTATCCGTACCGCCCGCAATGGAGAAGCCCAGTCCAGAGTTGCCTCGCTCCAGCTGAATGTCCTCGTACAACCAGCTGTCGTCGCCATTTACCTGTAGGGGGGGATTATAGATAGTTAATTAAAGGTTTTTAAACCACAAAATATGAATACACAAAGGCGACAACGCATAGAAGATGATGATTAATGGGTGGGTTATGTGGTTGTGTGGGGTGAGTAAGTGTCTCGGTGTCTCACAGTGTTTATGACGTAATGAGGGCCAGGACACAAAGAAAACATTAATTTAATCCTTCAAATTGAACCTTAATCATGTCAATTAAGATTAAGTTTATTACAAACAAAATATGAGCTATGATTTAATGTTAACAAATGCAAATTTTGATGATGTGCGGCCTATATATTTATTTTAAAATATATAAATATATTTATGTATATATTTTCCCAACATTTTTGTTAAAGTTTTCAACAAATATATCAATTGCAATACTGAAAACAGGCTGCAAATTATTGGCCATCTCCATTTTTGCACTATTTTGTGTGATGTCAGCATGGAGAATTTGTTTATTTAGCGAACACATAAAATATGAATCCAGAAAGTACGGCACAGGACGAAAACACAAGCAAAAGTTGTTAAAAACAACAGACAAAGGATGTTGATATTTAGCCAGATTTCTTTTTCGATTTTAAAAGGGTTTTTTTTGTAGGACTTTATGAATATTTAAGTTGTTATAAAGAATTAGACCTAAAAGAGGCCCAACTCTAATTGAAGTCGTAGGAAAGAGTATACCTACATACATATAGGATTAAATAAAACCAAGTAAACTGTGGTAAATTTAAAAAGAACGTTTTTACTTTAGAGAACCATATTTAAGCATAAGAAAAATCTAGTCTTTTAGAGTTAAATTTGTTCCTTGAATTGGTTTTAACATAAAAACTATATTTTTAAATATTGAAAGCAAATGCAAAGGTACATATGTGGTAGCTCAATGAATTATTTTGTACTGGCTTAGCACTCAAAAAACAAAAATTTTATTTTCAAAATCGTTAGAAAAACTGGCTAAAATATCTGCTAGATTTTGCAACCATCCTTGGGGGGCTTACCTTTCCCGAAGACGCCTTATGGAGCTGTAGAAAGAGATAGATTGGCGCCAGAAGAGAGACAGAGATTTAGAGGATTCAAAACAGAGACTTATAAATATGTACATCTATATACATACATATATATATGCATATACCCCCCACAGATTAACCCCTTAATGCCACACCCTCGCCGGAGATGGGAAATCGTGTCAATGGCGTCGCCTCTTGAATTATCTGGGCCGTAGCCAAAACTCTCGATGCAATTCACATGTTTTCCAATTAACAGAGACAACCAAAAAAAAACACAGCAACAACAAAAACCAACAACAACCCGCTAAAAATGGCAACAAAAACCACACACACACAACAGCTTACTTGCACAACCAAGATCTTAGAGGGTTAAGGGGGTTGGCTTGGCTTGGGGGTTATGGCATCGTTAAACGAGTTCAATTGATTAGCAGCCCAGTGTAAATGAATTCATCAAGCGCCGACAACAGCAACATTAACCCTAAGAAAATGAGCAAAATATACATACACACATATCTATGTATATAGATGTAATGTCTTTAAGTATGTGCCTTGCAATGTAGTGCAAAAGTGGGCGTTTTCTGGCCACCCCCTTCCTACTACCACTCTATTCAGTCTGGCGAAAAATTGCCAATTAACCCTGGGGAGTGGGTCAGATCAAGTATACGCATAGGGGAGCCCATGTGCCCACATAGTGAGCATATTAATATATGGTTTAGGTTAATCACTAGGGAATTATCCAGAAAGCACCAGGCACAGTGTTCAGTCATATACATTTTTAAAATAAGTTTACAGAGTTACAAAAATAAAACATTTATTGTCTGGCTAATATACCAATGTTTAACCTTAAATATGGGATTTTATGGGGTTTACTAATTATATGAATTAGGTTTATATAATTATATATCAACCAGTTAAGAAATACCTTAATTTGAAATGAGAAACAAAGTTTCTTTAATGTACTAATTGTTCTATAAATTGTATCTTTCCATTTCATCTATAATTAAAAACTTTACAAGTTCTTTTTATCTGGTTAACACTGTAATGTAGCACTTTGGCTAACAGGTTCGTGCCGCTTCTGCTTCCGCTGACAACTCTGGTTACACTTTTTTCCAACACACAAAAAAAAAAGAATTATAAAGAGAAGAAAAATTACATCATAAAGTTAACAATCGGAACTCACTTAATAAGAGCGGGCGTGGTGGCAGAGGTAATGGGAAAGAGTGGGGAGCTGTTGGGACAAGCAAACCCAAGACTTTGAGCCAACTAAACCCCTAGCAAAAAACAAAAACACAAACAAAAAAACAAGACCACAACAACACGCAACATTAACGGGGCCAACGAGCTACAATCAGTCTTTTCTGGGCCTTCGTTTTTCTAGCTCTTTTTGCTTTTTTGTAAAGTTGCACACCCTTGAAATTAGTAGCCGGCACTAAAGCTAAAGCTAGCTAGGAGCCAAATCATATCATACAAAGCTCTTATCTTATCTATGATAAACATATGTACATATGCTTGGGCTCTTCAACAGTAGGTATGTGTATGGTACACTCGGAAATGCGGAAAACCCAAAGGCAAACGATAAAATTCTTAAGAAAATTCTTCTAAGACAGCAAGCATTCCAATTGGGGGTTATAAAAGCGTAGAGCAGATAGAGAGAGGGGGAGAGTAAGAGATGCTGAGATGGCCATAAAGTTACACCCAAAACCCAAGACCAATCAATCAAATGACTCATGGCTGGTGTACTCAATTTTAAGTGCTTGTCCAAACATTCGCTTTGCATGCAAAGTGGCTTTAAAACCAGCAACCTCGAATGCTAAATGAAATCTAATGCACATTGCACTTGGACAGAAAGCGTTAACAATAATTGTATCTAACAGATATATGAATAATTAAGTTCTCTAGTTATCAGATAATTAATATTAACCATACAAATTCGAAAGCGAAACTTACAAATTAAATGCAGATTTAGAATATTACTTTAAAATACTTTTCACATTCAAATAAAAAAAATTTCCATTGTTCTTAACAAGGCTCTCTGTAATCTATTCTCTCTATATATCTATATAACATGCCTCAAATACAAAAAAAAAAAATACCTTAGAACCTTTCTACTGGAACCTCATATCATTCATAAATATCATGAAAATCCAAAAGAAATCAACAGCTGAACGAGATCAATGACAAATTTGAATGCGTCAGGCTGCGTTGCACTTCATTGATCAAATCGTAAAGCTAAAAATATTGGCAAAATGCCCAGGGGCTTTACTATATGCGATGTGGATGTGATCAGAGATCTGACGAACGAAACGGGACGTGACGGTGATGGGATCGTTCGTGGTCGAAACACCTGCGAGAAAACCGAAACGGAAACCCAAAGCCATTATTCCATTATGCCGGGGGAGGAGGGTGAGGGAAGTACTAAAATTATGGATCAATATATGTAAACTTGTCCTTCAGATTTATTCGTTGCTACTGTTTTGCTGCCTCGACGTGATTTGTTTATAATTTTTTTTTTGTTTTAAAGAAAGGAAACGGATGAGAAATATAAGGCGTATATCTGACGAGAGTTAATCGCTTTGCTTTGATTTACAAGCTATAGTAATAACATAAGGCTACAGTGGATACACGGAATTAAAAACCGAGTGCTATATGTTGAGTATATACATATATTTTATATGCAAAAATACTGCAAATTTTGTAAACAATAATTTATTATGCAAGATATTTACTAAACAGTATTTTATGCTTTTAAAATAGGCATATCTTTTATATAATATATTTATTTATATATAATACATTAAAATATATAATATATACTTTATTAATTTTATATTAAAATATATAATATATAATCTATCTGAACTGTTGAATTACTAATTCTTCGATTTATTTACATAGATTTCTATTTATTTCTTTAGATTTATTTCCCTTCCCGTTTTGAAATCTTTCCGAATCTGTAACATTATTTTATCGCCACTCGAGTAACATTTTCCCCCATAGGAAATATCCACTGTAAATTCCTTTGTTTTGTGGGTGGCAGACGAGACAGAAATAAAACTATTTGTAGCAAAAAACGAAGATGTTGAAGGAGGAGCAAGCGAGAGGGCCAGACTCAAATTGGGGACGACAAGTGCAGCCATAGAGAAAGAGCGACTATAGATAGCGGAGAGAGCGAAGAGAGAGGCAACACCGGAGAGAGAGAGAGGAGAGTGGCCAGAGGCAAGAGGGCTACGCCTGCGCTGAATACGCGAGCGAGATATTAAGGGCACCAACAAACAATAATAATAACAACAACAAGAAAAGCGAATGGAACAATAACAAGTCAAACAAAAGTAACGGCCAAGAAGAGGAGTGAGAAGAACCGTTGGTCGAGCATTAGAGAGAGATGGTAAGAGTTTCTTTCAATTTTTTTTTCTCCTTTTTTTTATTTTTTGTTTTTGTTTTTCGCTGCGAACGCAATGCAAAGACGCTAAAATGATGACAACGCACCCAACTTCTACACATGGGGTGTATGCTTATGTGTACGTGAGCACACTCGCGGGCACAGTGTTGGTGCAAAGTTTATCTATTTATATTTACTTTTATTTTTATAAATAAAGTTTTCTGGATTTAAATGATTTGAAGTAAGAATTAACCATATAAACTATGAGACATTTTTTTATTGGGAAAACTGATGAGTATATGTAATACAAGTAGACAATCTCGCGGAATAAACACTAACTCTTTTTCTAAGGATTTTAGATACATTTGGATCAACAACAACAACAGGTGATTCTTCTGGAAATGTAAACCAATTCCCAATGATTTCTGGGAAGTAAAGAGTGTAAATTACGCGATCGTTCCCCCGCACCTTTTGGACCTATCCTCTTGATTGCAGCTGTGCGCAAACACTTGTATATATCACACACGCCGCCTCTGAATCGAGGAAAATCAGCTAGCTAGCTAACTTTCGGTGCGTCTGCGAATTTGATTTATAAATAAACCATGGAATCATCGAGCACTATGCTATATATGTGCTACATATATAGAGCACCAATTGCTCAAAGCTATAGACTAGGGATTATGGATCTTTTCGACCGATTTTTACCGAATCCAGGTTGAAGAGCGATGAGACTTTCTTTATAAAGCCACCGCCGCCGCTGCCGCCGCCGTCGCGCTTCTTTTTCCTTGTTGTCATCACTGCTGCTGCTGCTTCTTAATTTTTCTTGTTACGATTTATGTATTTTTCACTTATTTCAGATCGTAGAGTTAAACAGAACAGAAAAAAAACACGAAAAAGAAACACAAACACCGCTCTACACACTGACAAAAGCCGGCTGATGGCTGCTGGGTGTGTGCGTGTGTGTGTGGTGCGGGTCGCTGCTTCCTCGTAACTATTTCGCTGCTATTTTTTAGCTTTTATTTCAGCCCGTTTCGTCGTCACCACCGCCGCCGATGGTTATCCAACTATGCACTAGATAAACAAAAATTCACACATATCGAGACTTTAAGTTGGATTTATATATAAAAACCGCACACGCCCGAGCGCAAGTTGTTTTCTTTTCTATTTCCTTCTTTTTTTTTGTTTTTAGCGATCTCTTCACACCGACGGACGCTGAGCAAATGTCGCCGAAACAACAAAAAGGCGTAACACACAAAAATGCAGAGAGTGCGAGCGGGAGTGAGCGAGTGAGAGCTGGAGAGCGGCGCCGCTAAATTATTTATTTATTGTTGTTGCTTGGCTCGACAGGCAAATGGGAAAACAACAAAAAAACACTCACGGAACCGCCGTCTCGTTCGCTCTCAGCCATGCACGTTCTGGAGCGGCAGTTTTTTTGTTTTTGTTGGTTTTGCTGTTGCATTTACCAGAATTCATGGCACACGCACACACACTCGCCTTGTTTTGTTGGCATTTTTTCAGTTTTGATCGATAGACGTTACTATCGGCCAAGTATCATTGCTTGCAATGAAAATTCACGCTGGCAATGCTCTCTCACTCTCTGCGCTTTGGAGTCGGATTGGCTCTCACGCTCTCTTTTGCACACCTTGTTATGCCGCCCGTAATGCAAATAGGAGCGTACTCTTTTTCGGGCTGCACTGACTCACACCGTTAACCGCAAACTCCGTAATTCACATTTCCAAAATTGTGGCACAACACAAACAAAAAAAAAGAAGTTTAACCGAAACCCGAAAACAACGAAAACACCCAACGAAGAACAAGATATCAAAATATCAATATATCGATATTTTTTCTAAAGATGATATACAGTGTGACCGTTCATGGATCGAGGAACAAAGCCGACGAAAAAATATACCACATATTCAGCTTGGTATTTTAGCTTACAGTGTGCCCGTCTAGATCGCAGGCAAATGAAGTGATCGCGCCAAAAGGAAATTCAAATTTGATTTGCACAAAAATACTTCAAACGGATCCCAAGATTATAAAATTATCATTGAAAATATGCTACAAAATATTCAGTTTACAATAATAAGCTCTCACATTAATCTTCAATAATTACCTATATCTGAAATCAGGTTTTCTTCGCATACTAAAAAGCAATAATTGAAACGAAAATCAATACAAACCATAAAGCCATCCAAGCAATAATAAAAAATAACAAACATCTCAAATAAGAAGCGCAAAAATATATATATTTCTTTTGTTTTGGTTTTACATTTTTGGTTTCTTAAATTAAAATCAATATTTATTTTGGCAAAAATAAAACATAAGCATAACAAAAGCATGCAAGAAAACGTAAATAAATTCAATCAAATCAATCTGGAAAAAAGTTACATAAACATAACAGAATCATGCGTAAATTAACTTAGTAAAAACAAAACATATTTAATGGCCACAACAGCCGTTCGTTGCTTTAATATAAAGAAAATATGTTACGGCTCTTTGCAATTTTCTTGTTTTCCCTCGTTTAGCTCGTTTTCCTTTTTCGCTTCTGGCAAAGCATGGGCCCGGCCAGGCCAACTACAAAGACCGGAAGCGGAAATGGGCGACGCTTGGCCCACAAAAACGAGGAGGCCGAGTCGAGTTAAGCGACTTAAGTAAGTAACGATTCGTTAAAGAGGCGGGAAAACAGGCGGGGGGTTGGTTGGCAAGTATAAAATAGGTGTGCTCCCAATTACACTGGCTTTATTGGCGACTTTAAAATGGGAGGCGTTTTTTGTCGACCCAACTAACTGAATAATTTGGGTTTCGATGTATTTTAAGTAAGCGCTAAACTAAAAAAAATCGACTTACGGATTCCAAACAATTTGTAAGTTCTATATTTCAAATATAGATATATAGTTGGAATCGATTATTCTAGATTACAAAAAATGTACTTCAATTGTTCAATCAATTATGCTAATAGCTTCAATTTAATCTGAAACTACCAGCGTTGCCAGACTGTCTTAATAGTTATCCTTAATCGTACGATTTTTTGTACTTTCTTATGAAATCGCCAAATGCCGTGCAAATGGGAGCTACCTTTAAGGTACAAACTAATTAATTCTTTTTGGGGAAACGGAGTGGGGTCACTAATTACAGCCTACTGTTTCCACTTTCCCAGTTGGTTACGCATTCAGGATTTCCCCTCTCCGGAAAATGGCGAGAACTGGGCTGGCTCGAAAGAGGACTTTAGCTTTTTGGCAGGATTAATATGGCTGTTAAGTTGCGGACGTTGGTGCTGGTAATGGTGTTGATTCTGATTTTGATTCTGATGTCGATGGAGGCTGACAAGGATGCGATGACGCTGCGGTATCTGTATGTGTAACTGGTTTTGTGTCTGTGGGTGGTGTATCTGGGATATCTGGTATGGATTTCAGCTAAGGCCATTGGCACAAAGGATTAAATTGCAGCGACTTACAGTCTGCGACCCGCTCCTAGACTTGGATCCTGGCTGCGATGGCTGCTGCTGTTGCGATTGCTGCTGCTGTTGGGGCGAACGTGAGCTTCGCTGGGGCTGCGTCTCTGCCGGTGGCTCCTTGGCATTTTCCGTATCCGATTCAATACGCATACGCTGGTTCTGCGAAAATAAATGTAGGCAAATAAATATATAAAAAATAATGTGATAATTTTATTTTATAATATCCCCAAGAGTGAAAACTTAGTTTTTACCACAACTTTCCAGAGCACAAAATAAATATATCAGACATTCTTGATTATTTTCGAAAGATGTAAAATTCGGAATAATTTTTTCAGCTTTTGGTAACTCTAATATACTGTTTCTGGCTCACTTTTAATATTCCCAAAAGCGAAAACTAATTTTTTACAACTTTCAAAATCATATAATAAATAAACCAGCGATCCTCAATTATTTTCGACAGATTAAATTTACTAATGCATTTCTTCTGCTTTTGGTCACACTAATATCCTGTTTCCGGCTCACTTACGGTGGCACAACAGCAGGCATAACGAGACGCGCCCCTCGATTCGCTGTCTCTTTCCTTTTCTTTATCCTTTGGCTGACGCTCTCTAGATTGATGTGTCTGTTGTTGCTGCTGCTGTTGTTGTTGTTGTTGCGGCGACGGCCCCGTCAACTGACGACGACGACGACGCATACGGACCGGCGAACGCGAGCCAACATAATTGGAGAAACGGCGACGCGAATGCCGCACAATTGACACCCAATCGATCATTTCTCAGAGTGTATGTATATGTACTTTTGTACTTGTGTGAATTAAAGCTCTTGTTTATTCTTCTAAGCGGTGGTTCGTTGTTCCCTGGCTTGGTTGTTTTTTACGCTCTTTTCAGTTTGTGCCTGTCATGCTTTGCTGTTTTTTTTTTAAGGATTTTAACCAAGCAAACCGAAATTATTCAACTTTGATTTAATTTTTATTTAATTTATTAGTATTTTTAATTTAATCGAATCCTGTTTTCACCAAAATTTCTTATCATAACTTTAAAGGCAATACGGCAACGCCAACGCTTTTCTTGTCAAATTTTGGTACAGTTTACCAAGTTTATCAGTTTAATTAGATACTAAGACTCAGTCAAGGGTGCCCTAATTTGGCTGGTAAAACGCTCCCTTGTACATATTACTCTGGAATTGATATGATTATGAATAATTAAGTGAAAAGCATGAGAAGTAATGTGTGCAGAGAAGTGACGAGGGGGGCATTGACATGTTTTACTTTTCCTTTGAAGAGTTGCGATAGCAACAAGTTGGGTACACAAAGTTCCCGGGACAGGCGGGAAAAGCGGAAAAGTGGGGAAAACTGGGAACGAATGAGATTGAAATCAGCAGCCTGTCATCTTTGTGCTAGCTCTCTCTCTCGCTCTCCCTCGCTCTATCTTTCTGTCTATTGCCCTCTCTGTCTTTGTTTGTGTTTCACTGGTTACACACACACACAAACACACCTCAGATGAAAATCTGTTTGCCATTTCAATTTTTCTTCGCAAGTAATTGCCACCCACCAACCACCCACTCACAAAAAAAATTAAAATGAGAAAAAAAGGAAAACAGTGGCTGCAAAAAATATCATGATATATATCTGGACACCGCATAAAAATGATTTAATTCTGGTCTGTTCCGGTTAATAATCGTCGAAGGAAATAAATGTCTTGACTTTGTATAAATTCCAATGAATCATACAAGTATTTTGTCTTTTTTTCCAAGAAATTTTGTTCATTTATATATACTTAATTGGAAAAGCAATCTTTTTCGGTAAAACAACCACCGTACTTTTAGATATTTTCCTCGCTAGGAGTTCGATTTGGCGCCCGATTTTTATAGAGTGTGCCAAGGTCCGAATAACGAATTACGAATACACCGAATCGCTTTTTGTTTACAGCCAGAACAGATCAGATCGAATCGGATTGGAGGAACATGTGTTCAGTTCTTGGGATATTCTGGCCGTTGCTGTATGCGAAATTAGCACTGGGAGATGGGCTAGAACCGGGCGGAAAATCCAAAACGGTATTTGGCATGAAAGAAAAGCCAAGCAAAGAGGCAGTGCGAGCTGCCAAAATAAATAGATTGATATATTGCTCGTCTTGGTACACTGTTTGCTGTTTGTTGTTGCTCTTTTCTTGATTTAACGATGTTTTCCAATGCCAGACGATGCTATATAGCCATGAATGAAAAACTCAATGGACGGACAGACAGAAGGCGAAACATGGGGCGGAGTATATAAGGGGTTGAGTTAATGAAACAAAAAAGAAAAACACAAAAAGATATATGTATGAGTCGAGGAAACAGTGAAAACTTTTAAGTGGAATCTGTTTATATCATTTTGAAAGCTTTTTTATATATTTATATTTTCATATTTATTTAAGGTTTCATTAAATTAATTGTTGTTAATTTTATACTTTACAAATATTTTAAGCATGTACAAAATCATAGAAACTTCAAGTTAAGGTGTATTTCAATAGTTTCATGCCTTTTTATATTGGATTTTAAGATTTACTTGGTGTTTTATTAACTTTTGGGGATAATTTTTAATTTAAAATAAATTTTAAGCAATTAAATTATTTATTAAATTATTACTTTATCACAAAAACCTAAATTTGAGATGGGTTTAAAATTTAAAAAATATTTTGAGCATTTAAATTATGATAGAAACCTAAAGTTGATATGGGTTTTAAAACTTGTTGACTTTACATTGTATTTTGTTGCCTTTTTGGTTATTATTTTATCATTTGTATTATTTATTATAGTTAATTTCCCCTATAGTATTGTGTTTTTGATAATAATCACGTTATTTATGAGCTTTTTTAATTACTATAATTATTTTATAAAATAATCTTTCGTTTATAATGAAATTCCAGCTTGAAATATTTGAAATTCCAACAATACATATCGATTTCTCACGTTTTCTGGGTAATATGTCGAGCAATATTGCCCGGAATTGTCACGATTTGCAGCAATTAATTTAAGTAATGGCTCAATTAACTGCTGTGCAGGTTTAATCACTTTTCATTTGCGGCACCTGCTGGTGGCGGTGGTGGTGGCTTTAATTTGTGAGCGATTACTGTGCAGCGCATGGCGTCGGGGGCGTATACGTAATATTTGGAAGGCTGCCTGCTCATCATACGCCCCGTGTGCCAGCATGGTAGTTCACCTGCCATCTTGCAGTGCCCTAACTTTGCCCTGTTTAATCTGGCTTTCGCTGCTTGTTTTTCCGTGCCTTCTTTATATTTTCTTCATTTTTTTTTTATATTTTTGTTGTTTTCATTTGATGTGTACATTCTGTCTTACAATTATGTAAAATGTTTGTTTTTTTGGCGCCAAAGGAGATGAGTGATGGACACGCATGTGTCAGGCAAGGAAAAGCGAACAACAAAAATACAGGAAAAACAACAACAGAAGAAAAAAGAGAGAGAGAGAGAGAGAAACCGGCCAACGACTGATAACGGGATAAACAAAGCGCGGCCGAAGGAGTGGAGAGAGAAAGGGCACGCGAGGGTTCATACACACAGAAAAAAGGATTCACATTGGCTTATGTTTGAAAATCTTTTAACAAATATAGTTTAAATCTTTAATTTATGATGATTAATTTTATAGAATTTGCATAAATTTCTTTGTTGTAATTGAGAAAATACGACTTTGAGTAGACTATGATTTGTATTTTTATGTTCAAATAATTATTTAGAAAAGATACGAGAATTTTATAGGTTCTAACATTTCTTCTGTTATTTAAAGTTCAAAATTTCTTGTAATATTAAAATTAATTGTACTTTTAAAATGTTTAAAGTTTATAATGCTTTTAAAACCATATTCCTGATACCATTCACACATAAACTAAAGCTATTCCAACTTATGGCTTCTTCAAAATGTATTAAATTTAATTTAGTATACAAAATACTTGTAATATTTATTATTATTATTTTTCTTGTAATTATTTATACTTTTGTCGCAATTGTTTAACCACTTTTTGTAGTTCTTATTACTTGTATGATTATTTTTTGTACTTATTTTGCTTAAAAATAAGCATGTTTTTGAACACACACAATAAGAAAAATAAAACAAAAAGCCAAACAATTCCGGCAGCTTTTTTTTTTTTTTTTGCTTTTGTTATTGTTGTCGTTTGGTGTGTGCGTGCCCGCTTAACGAGGGTTAAACATCGTCTGAGGGGACGGGGGTTAAAGGTGATTCCTCCCCCCTCCAACCCCTGAATGAGAAATAAAGAACAAAATCAGACAGACACGCGCCGCTATGCAAAAATTTTTGTGCGACTCGACGCGTCGACGGCACGACTGTTACTACCGCCTTTGCCGTTCCGTCGTCGCAGCCGTTTTCCTTTCAGCCGGCGGCCCCCTTGGTTAGCCACCTAGCCACCCAACCAACCACCCATCCATCCATCCACCCACCCAGCCGCCCCTTTGGAAACCAGTCTACACCAGACCCGGGTCCGGGCACAAGTCCGTCCGAGGCAGCCGAGAGCTGCTCGCTCGCTCGGCTGCCGGCGCTGCTGCTTCGGCTGCCCGGCCAAACAATAGAACCAAAAAACAAAATGAAAAAAAAAATACAATAAATAATACAACAAAAAAAAGCACACACTAAACACGAAAACGTATAGTACCCGGTATAGCCAAAGAAATAAGTAATGGGAACCTTGGGCAATCGTTCATTGGTTAGCTTTGATAACAAACATTTGTCGGCATTCCGGCAGCATCCTTCAAGCCGCAGGCAGCTTGTGATGGCGGTACAGTGGGTCCTCGATAGGTAATATGCCACTTTGCCTTATTTATTATTAAATATAAATATTATTAATTGGCTTTAGTTTTTTAATTATTGATTGATTTTGATTTCTTAATTGAATTCTTAGAATTCTCAATTGATTGTTTTAATAATGTAAATTATTTAATACTTTCATTCCTAATTAAATATTTTAAATTCTCAAGTATTTATTCATTTCTTAATTGAATTCCTACAATTCTCAAGTGAGTTTTTCAGTTAGCTAAAGGAAAAATCAAATATTATTAGTTTAAACAATCGCTAAATAATTATTAAGTTAATGATTTTTAAGCAACATTTAAGTTAACACTTTAGGTTTAGAGAAAAATATTGATTTTTTTAGTTTAATCATATTTAAAGAGATATGTACCTTAATTTTTTGTTAGGTTTTCATAATACTCCTTCATGAGGAGGATTGCACGGAAAATTGCTTGAATTAAATATCAGAAAATATTTTAAAAAATAATACTAAAAAAATACAGATAAATATGAAAATTAAGGCAATTTGTGTTGCATACTTTTAGACACTCTATTAAAATAATTGAAAACTCCTATTTTTGATATTCTTTGATTGGTGATTCCTTTTATAAATCTTAATAAATGTAACCCAGCAAACATATACAAGTCCCACGTTTCCCATAGCCATTAACCACTGTTTTCTGCGGGGGACACCCACAGCACGCTTCAGCGTTTACCGTTCGTATCATTTACCGTTGCCGAATTTTGTTACGTTCCACATTTCATCGTTTCGCTGTTCCGATGAATGTTGAACGGTTTCACGATTTTACGATTTCACGATTCACGATTTCACGACCTCACGTTTTCAGTACGCATGTCCCAGGCGACAAGCCGCAGCAACAATTGCAACAACAACAACAGCAAGAAGGAACTGGGTGCCAAAGAACAACAAGCACAGGAGCAACAGAGACGGCACTATGCGGTGCGAGCAGGAGAGGGCGAAAGGTTGTGAATCTGAGCCTTTATGTCTGCTCGTGCCTTTCACCGTGGCTACAGGCTACGGGCTACAGCACACCATCAATCGCGTCGAACCGAAATTAAGCCCATGAGAAAAAATACCCTCACGACTTGGGGATACCCCTTAGGGTATTCAAAGTTTAAAGACGATTTCAAAAAACTTTCTTAAAAAAACGTAAAATTTACGAGACACGATCGTTCTTGTGAAATGTAGAAATAATTCAATAAAAAATAATAAATCTCCTAATGATGATGTTCTTTTATAGCTCTTGATTTTTAAAGCCCTTTAAGATACCTATTTTGTACAACTACTTTTGGATGCTGAAAAGGTTGCAATTTTTTGTTTTAAGTAAGCTACTTTAAAATGGAACTTTTAAAATGTTTTAATCGAAAAATATGTATAGGCACATTTAATTGAACAACTCGAAGAAACTCCCATTTTCACAGTTCGAAAACTCGAAATCTTTACTAAATATTCCCAAAAGTAATGTAACTTTAAATGAATTTCAACATAGAATATTATTTTCTCCTATTTTTTCCAATGATTCGATTTCAGTATGCAATTCTTAATAGGCACACTCTTAGAATATAATCATCGATAATAAGTACACATTTCCCGGCAATTGTACCACTTAAAAATCTGGCTAATAGGTATCATTATTGCCGCGGCCGCCTGCATAGAATGGGGTAACGGTTGTCATAGCCACTTAAGCCGCATCCAGGGACATCTGGGCGTAAGGACATTCAACCAAGCCTCTCGCTGGGATCGAGTGGCTGCTCATGGGCCCCCACAGTCCTGCTCCACCCCCAATCCAACCCAATCCTGCCTGGCACTCCATCTCCGTCCTCCATTTCCCAGCCGTTTCCATTCGCCACGTGTTAAGGACCCAGGACATGTTCAAGAGATTTCAATTAGCTTCGGGCCAACTAATGGCTGTGCTCTCGATTTTTTTCTACATCCATTACCGAGGGAGCGGCGGGTGTCGACATTTATGAGGGGGGTGACGGGTGACGGAGACGGAGGCGGATATTAACCCATTTTTCGCCAAAGTGACATTTTTCAAACCCAACACCTAGCAATTTAGATGGCCTTTCACATACATAGTTCAAGCCACCAGAATAACCCATTTAATGTATTGATTAAATATTAATTACAAAATTGCTCCCTTTTATTTAAGGATATATGTACATACATTGATGTAGTAAAAAATTAAGAAAGAGTAATGTACATTCTCGACTTCTTAAGTTGAAAATGCTTTAATATAATATAATTAGCGAAAATATTTAAGGTCTTGAAAACTATAAAATTGCAAAGGTTAAAAAAAGTATGATATCAAATATTTTAGCTTCCATTTTATATTTAATATTTTTAAATCAATATCGATTGAAATCGTTAAAACCGTTGAATGCAATATTTTTCTATTTTTACAATTTTCGAAAAATCGCAAATTTTGTTGATATATTTTTTTAAATCGATATTTAAACGTCAAACGCAATATTTTTTGTTATTTCAAAATTTCGAAAAATAAAAATTTTAAAAATTATCATTAATATCGATATTTCAAGGTAAAAACAATATTCTTATATATTTAAATATAACGATAAATAAAAATTGTTGATATTTTTATTATTATCGATATTTTACTGTTTGCTGACATATTTTTCTATATTTAAAATTATCGTTAAATCAATATTTACGTTATTTTTATAAATAACGATATTTCAATGTTTATTTCGGTATTTCGATACTAAAAAATTAAAAAAATGAAAACTTTTCCCCTCGATATATCTCAAATATAAGCAGATGGATGCTGTATAGAATCAATGGAATGAAGTGCTGTGTGTGTGTATGCAATCTTACCAAGATCTCTTCCAATTCGCTCTTAAATGTTCTGCTGAGCGCCTCGGCATGCGCTTGGGCACTGACATTATTCGCGATCTGATTTTGATTCGGGGCTGATTGGTTGGTTTGATTGGATGAGGCGTCGCTGTTAAACTCATAGGCGCAATTGCGATTTAAATTTGAAGTTTTGATAAACTGTGCGAGTTTCGGGTATAGTAATTAGTAGTAGTAGTAGTAAGCATGGAGAGTGGAAGAAGAGAAGAACAGAGAACAGTATAGAGTGGGGCAGATCGAGTAAGAGCAAGAAGATATAAAGCTAGAGACCAGAAATAATATATCTGAAACTCAAAGGGAAAGCGACGGAACTCTAGGAGAAATATAAGAAGTTGACAAACAAAAAATTGAAGATTAAAAAGATCTTGGAAGAGATCTAAAAATAAAACAACGTTATATATACATATATGTATATCAGTGGAAAATATTGGGTGAAAACAGGGAATATATAGATTGATAAAAGCATAGGGAAAACTCTAGGGTTTGATAAATAATTCCATAAATTCAGATAAGATCTGGTTTATAATCTAGACAGAGGGAAGTTTTCCAGTATAAGGAAAACTTAGATCAAGAAATAATATCTAAAAATAAGATAAGAACAGGCGAAACTGTATAGAATATAAGGTGTTTATATATATGTAAGAATATATATTTATAAAGATTTATAAAACCATTGGGAAAGCTTTAGGGATTCAATAAAAAATATCTTAAATTCAGGTAAGATCTGGTTTATAATACAAACAGAGGGAAGTCTTCCAGTATAAGGAAAACTTAGGTATGTAAAAGATCTATAAATAATATCAAAAAATCCGACAGGAACCGGTGAAACTTTATAGAATTTAAGGCGACAGTACGGAAGATAAACAAATATCTAAGGATAGGCAAAACTCTAAGAATTTTACAGATTTTGAACTGATCTTGAAATGAAACTTGAAGTAGATAGATGTGAATGATGAAATCTATGGCCTTAACAGTTGAGCAAAGTGAAAGCAAAATTATAATACAAAAAATGTCACCAAATGATCTAAAATCAGTCTAAACAGGAGGTATAATGCCTAGATCTATGATATATATATATATGTAAAGGCGCCTCTCTTGTATAACAACCAACCCAAAACACTTGTTCACTATCTCTAAGTCTATATAGAGGACTTGTATTGCTTCCGGATTCTACTCACATCGGCTATTTTAACGGACTGTCCATCCTTCTCCCATTTGGTTGCAATTTGCAAGGTCTCCGCTGTCTTTTGCTGTATACTTTTTGAGTCATCCAATAATGTCAATTCATAGAATTCTTGTATATCTGAAAGGAAGAAGAAATTAATAATTATTAATAAATATACGCCATAAGTTAGATCAATAATTAATATTTGATAGATATCATTATTTGAATAAATAATTATTAGTTAATATATATCATTATTTAAAGTAATAAATAATAATAATAATAAATTACATTGGTATTTAATATTAACATACTTAATACAAGTTCATTAATTATGTCTACAGTCTTAGGACTTGTTTCTATTTTAGTGGCAGAAGTGAAGCCCCTGATTTATAGCCTCTGTTTACAATCCCAAGGGTCTTGAAATCTGCTCCGTTTCTCCATTTGCCAACTCAGCGAAAAGAAAAAACCACTCGAGTGGCCACACAAGGTTTATCAATGATTAACCCCACTCGCGCCAACAGCAATTCTTGTGAACACAAACAGCAACAGTCATGGGTTAACATTGAATAAGCATAACGAGCCAGTGAAGTGTAGTCAAAATAAATAAACAATAAACATCGGAGGAAGACTTATTCCAGATTCAACAGTGAAAATAAATCCAAGAAATAAAATCGCGTGGCTCTGACAAAAAAAATTCTATGTAGACTATGAATGTACTTACATATACCAATGATAAAGATTCAATATGACATATGGATCAATTTATGGCTGTGCGTTTATTATCGAAACTTTGATATACCGAATGTTTATATATCGAAAAATGTCGCATTTAATGTTAAAATAATAATATATATATAATATAATAATATAATAATAAAAACTCGCAACATTCGGTTAGCCAAAAAGTAGGCATTATATTCTATGAACTGAGCGCTCTCATCATCTCTTACTTATTTATAGACCTCGGAATTTGCATAAATAAGTAATTGAGTTGCTTAATTTTATATGAAAATCTCTTGACTTACTTAACTCGGGCGAATGGACTCTTCTATTCATAGCTATTCATATTTTATGTTAAAAATGATTAAATTCATTTCAGTGTCAGGCAGGAAGCAAGCTGCTTTGGGCGGAATTTAGAAACTGTCAGAATGCATCTCAAATGCACACATTTCAATGCAAACTGACAGCGGAAGCAACGGGCTGCAATATGGGCCGGCAACAGGGGGTCACAAGAGGGGGTGGCTTGGCATGACACACACACACACCCATGTGTGTGTACTTTAGCCACCGCCAATATGTTTCGCTTCAACAGCAGTCAAGTGGCCCAACTGGGGAACCAAAAGAAACCCCCCACTGAAGCTCGGAACCAAAAATCTGTGAAAAAAAAATTTGAAAAAATTGAAACGAAATCCATGGCGCCCATTTAATTTCCTGTGCACGACAGCAATCCCGTTATGTGCAGTAGGGCGCAAGAGGGGGTGAGAGGACAAGAGATGGGGGAGAAGCATTGAATTCCATGGGATATTGCGATGCCACCCAATATTGCATGGAAAAGTACGCGCAGTCATTGAAAAAGTGTGTGTAAACAGGGTACAGGACCAACTCGTTGTGGTTATTTTTAACTGTCGGTTAAAGTTAGTAAACTAGATTAATAGAAAAGGATTTAACTGTCGGTTAAAGTTGATTAACGGTTAATTAACAGGCGATAAACAGAAAAAGATTTAACTGTCGGTTAAAGTTAATTAATGGTTGATTGGCAGATGATGAATAGAAAAAGGTTTAACTATCGGTTAAAGTTAATTAACGGTTGATTAACAGTAGATTAAAATAAAAATATTTAACTGTCGGTTATAGTTATTTAACGGTTGATAAAATTTGTCACTTAGCGAGTGATCCCTGTATGTTCCCAATAACCACCATCGGCATTTCGTTGCGTTATGCAATCGATTTGGCCACTTGAACTTAAAATGAGTTATCGAATACTTCGGAATGCTGCCCGCCGATGGCTTCTTTAGTTCTTCTGTTGTTTTTCCCGTCCATTATTATTGCTCATTCAATTTGGTTTCGCTTTTTTTGTTTTTGTTCTTATTTCGCTTTTGTTGGACCAACATTTTTTGCTTAGCTCAGCTGAATGCCAATGTCGAAAGAGAAATAGGAAAAAAAAGATGCTAAACTTTATGTATTTCTCGCCATCTTGAGCCCGGGGGGAAAATTCCGGGAAATCGATAAGTCCCGGCAACACAGTATCCACATTATTACTCACTGTATCTGCATAAGTTGTATGCATATATACTATGTCTGTATATATGTACATACATACATATGTTTCATGCTCGTGTTCTCAGGTCGCAGATGATTCCAGTTCTAGGCCAATTAAATTGGGATTAGGGCTTGGGACTGGGCCACGTGCAGGTCATGCTCCTTGTGACCTCCCATCGTTTGGCGCTTTCTCCCCCTTTTGGTTCTTTGTTGATTAAATAAAAACTTTGGGCTAAAAGTTTCAAAGATAAAAATTCAGCAAACAAAATGCGAACTTTCAAATAATAAATTGCCCTAAATTTGAGTACAGTGGACGTTTGATTTGGTGACCACAATTTTGTATGTTGATAAAGTACCTTTGGAACAGAAGTTACTCGCAATAAGAAAGGAAGCTGAGTTTGGAAAGCCGAGGTTTTATATACCCTTGCAGTTGGACGCGCATGCATTTTAATTTAAAAATTATTATTAATAATGTTTTTTAAATTAACTAACTTACTTATGAAGTTTAAGTTTTGGTGTCTGTAATAAATATTCATAATATACCCAAGATGCTTTAACGTTTGAATTTAGGTACATTTTTGGCTTACCAAAAATGTGTACCTAACCAGATACTTATTAAAGTAATCAACGTACTTAACTTTTCTACCCTTTTTCCTAACTTACAACATTAATACCTTCATTTACATTAAAAATTACTCATTATTTTTTCATTTCTCCTGACATTTAAAGAGGTAGCTAGGGAGAGGGAGGGACAGATACAGCGAGAGCGAGAGAGGGATAAAGCAAGAGACAGACACCTCACCTCAAGTTGAACACTACACCCCAAAACACACGCACACTCGTACACACCCAGGTGTTGGGCGCCTTTCATGTGTTGGGATGCGGCTAATACCTTGTTAATTATTTCTCGGACACATATACATATGTACAAATCATTAGGGTGGACCTATAATAGTGTACCTTGGTACAGCGAAGGCAATAAATTGCAATATTATGTACCCTGTAAAATTATTATTATATTTTTAATTAATAAGCTTCTCTCCTCAACTTAATCTTAGCTTTAGTCAAGACACAGAAGTAAGGAAAAGTTTTACAAGTTAACTAAATGATCAAATCGCTGGCTTTCATATTATAATAAGCATGAAATGAAGACTTGAACAATAATGGCTTTCCCCGCTTGTCACATTAATACGAAACTTTTTCCTAATACCGGGCCAATGACTTGCTTTTTTTTGTGCGAGTCTTCGTGCCTGATGGGGATGACAGACGCTTTCGTCCACAAGGTGCGGCATCACAGTCATGGACCCTGGTGTCCTTGGGGTTTGGGGAATAGGGATAGATTCGACAATGACTTAGACTTAAACAAAGTGCAAGAACTTGACGTGGAGGGGGTTTATGGATCAGCCACAGCGGGTAATTGATTATCTATGGTTATAAAAAATATTTGAACAAAATAAACATTTACTTTAAGGATCTTGCAAAACCTGATGAATAAAGAGACTTGAAGAAATATCGTAAGGTACGCTTAACAAAATTAGGAGCTTGTCCAGGAGAAGGTACTGAGATGTAGGTCCACCCTAATGCTCAGCTCCTGTTTTTCATCGTGTCACGTGTTTGGCTTATTTGCATGTGGTGTGTGTGTTTGTGTGTATCTTTGTCAGCCGTTTAACATTTCTGACACGCCAAGCGCAGTCACTGAAACTGTAACGGTAACATGGACAGGCAGAGGAAGTGATGGGGATAAAGGAGGCACAGGCTAGCGCGAGGAGAAGAGAGACTAGGCACAGAGGAGGAGCAGAGAGAAGAACGAGAAGAAAGAGGAGCCTAACGAAACGAAACGGATTATGCAACTGCCACTGACAGCGGGCAACACAGTTTGCACCCAGGGGGCCAATACAAAGGGGCAACAGGGGGAGTGTCGGGCGGCCCATCGAAATAGGGTAGGGGGGTGATATAGCCGGGCGGAACTTTTGCAAATTATACAACAGGCAAGTCCCGCAAAACAGACAACTGCAGACCTAATAGATGGACAGAGAGAGATAGAGGGATAGAGAAAGTGGAAGAGAGACAGACAAAGAGAGAGAGTAAAAGATAGGTGGAGAGCAATGACAGCAAATTCAAACAACAGTGCTGCCAAATTTTAAAATAACACAGTGTGGCCAGCCAGGGGAAACCACCAAACGCTTGAAATGTGTAAAGTTCAATGAACTTTTATGCTTCAAATTAGAAGTGAAATATTTCCAAAAATATATACATTACTTATAGGGTTATATCTAGGCACATATTAATAGAACTAACTATGTACTTAGTCATTTTTTTAAATATAATTAAAAAAATATATAATTATTTATTTAAAAGATGTTCACAAAAAATTAAAAAAATATATTTTAAATAAATTATTATACATTTAAATAATATAATAATTAATTTAAAATATGTGTAATAACAATTATTTGAATTGTTTTTCCTTGACTAAATACCAAAATTTATAGCTGAGAAGATATCATCCTGAATATATTTTTTTTAATACAATAAACCAAAATGTCAAATTTAAAACAAATACAACTAAGAGTCTAACCTAAATAATTTAAGAACTGCGCAATCATTATAATAATAAAATCCTCAGAACGCAAATATATAACATCCCAAATAAAATGGTTCTCGCTTTAACAGATCCCGAGACCCCGTAAGTTTTATAGTAACTCTTAGAGATATGCAAATAACCTAGGAAATAGGCTAGCTAGCTTAGTTTTTCTGTTCTTTTATGGCCCAAGTCCAAATAATGCTGATATATTCGTCATTTTTATGGGCCTTTAAAATAAAGGAACAGCTGACTTGGCCGCATTACTATTGGCCAGGCCGCCTGCTGTTTCGCCGGTGGTATTGCCTTCTATTGCGGCGCTGCTTGGGTCGTTTTGACCCAAATCCTAGGCAATATTATGGTTCCGCTGTCGCGCTGTTGCTGTTGGTGTTGCTGCTCGTCAAGTGGAAATAATTTGCAGCAAGAAGAAACAGACGAAAAATCAATAGGACGATAGGCAACTCTGCACAGATAACAACTACTTTTCAAGGATGTTTTCCAGCTCATCAAACATTTCCTTCTAACAATTCTTGGCATAAAGTTTACGACATAGTTTGAGCTCAGCAATCATTATCATCATCATCGTTATCGCATTAAGCTAAACTGATTTAAATCATGTGCATACCCATATAAATATAGCTTTAATTATTATAATTTCAATTAAAGGCATCTCTTAACAATCTTAACGAACTGTCTGTAACTTAAACTCTATTAGATTTATTAGTAATTACTTAGCTTATCTTATCTATCTACTTATTTTATTTTATTTTTTTTTAAGGGGAAAAGTCCGACAAAATATTATATCGAAAATATCGTAAGCATTAATATATCGAAATTTTAAATATCGAAAATATAGTAAACGTATAGTTATCGATATCTATGATATCATACAATTGAATGTATCGAAATTTTAAATATCAAAAAGTATGTAGTAAAATGTTAAGTTAAAATGCCGATATTGTTAAAAATTATATAACAAATTCTATTTAATTTATTTGTTTATTTTTCTGATTATATTATTTCAATCTATTTGACAGACAATCAATTTATCGTATTGTTAAAATATCAATTTTTACGTCAAATGTCGATACCAAAAGTTATATCTATATTTTCAGTCATGCCCATTCAGAATACCTAACTACACTTTAATTATGAAATAAAATAAAAATTAGAGTAGCAAACATCTATTTGAATTTTAATTTAGCTTGTTTATGTAAATTGCATTTATCGATTTTATCGATATATGGTTAGTTCGTTTACTCACCTAACAGCGCTTGAAACAAGCGAGACTTAAATATGCGTATAACGCGTTCGATTGCAATACGCAACGCTCGATCCTGTGGCTCGGAGAGTCTAGCATGATAGTCCTCGAGCAGCTCGAGAGCGCGATGAGCTTCTGTAAAATATAAATTAAAGAAATATATATAATAATTATATAATTAATATAAATATTAAATTAAACTACAATATTATACCATTATTTATACTTTTTCATTGATTTGAATTTAAAAAAAAAAAACATCAAGCAAAAATCGCCTAGGTGAAGTTCTCCCGACTGGCAGTTAAGAGTTAACTCTTACCTAAACCAGGAAAAATAAAGTTAATATTATAAAATACTTTCCATTACGACACCCAAATTCCTTCAGGATTACCCATATATTTACCCCATTGCCTACTTTGCAGTTCCTCGATCTGTTGGTCCTCATCCTGAGCCAACTCCGCACCCGCCTCACCAAAGACCGTTGCCCAGAAGCCCCTCTCGGAGCCACGTTCCGAACCCTGCTCCGAGCCGCTTTCCCCCGCCGACTCCTGGAGATGGGATCTCTGCTTTGGCTGTGGCTTCGGCGGTTTTGTCGCTGGATTGACCACCTTCAGTTGCAGTTCCGACTGCGACTTCTCCAGACTCTCCCGCTCCAGGGTCTCAATCATGGCCCGGAAACGACTCAATTCCATACGCAAACCCTCGGCGCTGTGCCGACTGCTCGAGGATGCGGCGGACAGTCCAGAGACCCCCGACAAGAGGCGACAGCGGGCAGCTCCGGAGGATGAAGATGATGAAGGTAGTAGACCTTCCCATTCATCGCGCGAGGCATCGCTCTCGGACTTCTCGAAATAGCCCGACTCCACGTCCGGAGTGCGAACCATGGAGGTGGATGACAGCATATGGCCATATTCCAGAAGATCCTGGGCAGAATAGAAGCATTCAATGGACTCCCGGACACTGTCGCGCAGAGATGTGGGACACTTCAGGGGTTCCCGATCCGTTTCGGGTTCAGGTTCAGGATCAGGTTCAGGTCCAGGTTCGTGATCAGAATCTTGATCCTTTTCCGTTTCAATATCAATAACCGTGGCTTCGCCAGGGGTTTGAATTCGAATGGTTTCATTGATTTCTTGTGGCACCTCTATGGCTTCCTCTGCCTGAACCAAAACCATTAGAGGCGGCTGCGGTGGTGGCACCTGCTCCTCTTCCATTCGAACTTGTGGTTTCTTCTGCGGCAACAGAGACTCCTCTTCGGGTTCCTCCTCATCATCGGCCGGAGAAGAATCCACTTCATCATCATCGTCGTCATCGTCATCGTGAAATGTCTTATCATCGCTGCTCAGCAGACCCTCGTTGGGATCGCTGCTCTTTCCCCGATCCGAATCCGTGTCGGAATCCATTCTTAAGGAAACCAAGAACACCTCTCTTCGGGTCTAGATGCCACACTAAACTGCTGTCCCCGCGACTTTTGAGCTTTATAATGCCCATATAGTGAACATAGTTTGGTGGTTCTTTTCCGTTCATTTCTCTTACCGCCAATAAATCAATAAAGATTGACGCTTTTTAACCATTTTTCTACATTTGTTTAACCCTAAGTTGTTGGTTTTTATGCTCTCACAGAGGGACGAAGACTTGTCAGAAGCTTATGAGTATATTTTTAATATATGAATACTAAATAAAATAAGCTTTTTGGGTTTTATGAACCATTTTGTCAATAAAATGTTACGAAACTATTAACCAAGCGGAGCATGTCTAGATCGATTTGCCTGTTGAAGCTTTGTTTTTCAAAGCTTTTGCTAAGAATTATAATTCTTTCTATAATTAATCCTCAAGTTTGCTATTGTAAAATTCAGTTTTTGCTATAAATATTTACTCAAAAAAGGTTTTAGTTTTAAATTTATTAATAAGAACTTATATAATATTGTAAAATTATGACAAAATCATCTCTCTTAAAGCCTTTCCATATATAAAATATATATTTTCAGGAACTGCTTAGCTTGGTGGCCATTTATGGACACTCTTTTCAAGAGAGGTCTGACCCCTGACCAGGCATTCGCTGATTGTCATTCGCTCGACGTTTGCCAAAAAATTAAACACATAATTTATTATTATAATCGAGTCGCATTATGGCCCCGCACACACACACACACACACACTCCCGGGTTTATATGAGTGTGCTTGTGTGTTAGTTTGATGTCCCCTGATTGTGACCTTCACTCACCATTTGCGAAGCTGCCTGACTGCCAGCCTCCCTTCCACCCCCTTCCAACTGCTGCTGCTGGCAGCCCCAAAACCATTTTGCGACTTTTGACGCTTTTATTCCCCTTTTTTCCCCTCCGACTCTGTCCCCGAAAAATTTGATTTGTATGGCACATAATCGAATGACTTCTTTGTCTGCAGCTCTATGCTTCCTATTTCTTTCAAAAAGATTCGAATTTCTTAGTTTCCAGCTGCCCTTGAAGAGGAAGGAGTCTAAGCAAACTCGGTAAATGGTTGAAGCAAAGTTTCAATAAGAATATAAGAATAAATATATTTTATATAGAAATTAGATTTCATTGAAATCAAAAATCTTTACTACATTTAAGGCTTACATCATATTTATCAAGCTTATAAAACTTATGGTTTTGAAATTTCGTCATCTGGTAATAAAAGTGATTGCAAAAGGGTGCAAGTTATTATTCAGTGAAACTATATTATAAAATAGACCTAAATAATATAAAATATCAGGCAGACATGGCTCTCTCTATCGGATTCTACTGTATGTACATATTTAGGAATCTATATATTTATTTAGATAAATAGATATTTTTTTCTAATATCTATTATATAATTTTAAACCTCTTTGAAATGGAAAAAACGTAATTCCAAAGCTGCACTGGAACTCCAAATTCAAAAAGAATGCCATGAAATGGCCAAGCTTCAGAGGAAGATACATATATACACACATATAGGATATATAGTATATGAAGTATATATAGAATACAAAAACACACAAAAAAGGAAACCCATGTGAAGTGAAATTAAAGTGAACATATTTTCGCTTACCTTGCTTTTTCACTGGCATTCTGTGAGCGGTGTTTCTACTATTTATGGCGGTGCTGGCGGTGGAAATGGCAGCGGAAATGGCGGTGGTGCTGCAGCTTTGAGAGTGGTTCAATGCCGCCGAACTCGAAAAGGCGTAGGTCGCAATTTTGAGAGTTTACTGGAGTCGCTTTTCGAGTTTAAAATTTGTTATATTTATTTGTGTTTTTTTTTTTTTTGTTTTTTTTTTTCAAAATATACCTAAACTTTGTTTTTGCGCAGTTCTGCAGGCACATATACACATGTACGGATGTTTAAATATATTTTACAAATATATATATATGTATATATTGCATTTATTTACAAATATAGTTGTTTTTGGCTTTCAAACGAAGTTGGAGATTTTTTGCTTGTGTTTTTTTGCGCATTTAGTTTTTAGTAATTCTGTATTTATTTTTTATATTTATTTTATTATTTTGTTTTTATTATTTTATATGTATTTTTTATGTTTATTCTGTATGTTTATTTTGTATTTCTGTTGGTTTTTCGGGGCAGTTGTGGTTACATTGACGTGTGCGTTACAATTTCCTTTCTATTCGCAGAATTTTCCTTCTATTTTATTTTATTTTTTTTTTGTTTTTGGGCAATTTTTCACATCTCAATGGCCGTGGCTTTGGGTCGTCTTCTGCTTTCGGTTCTATTACACTGCACTTGAAATTTTTGTATTATCATCGATATTTGGTATGTGTAGATCGCTCTCTCTTTTCCCTTATTTTTATTCTCTTTCTTTTTTTTTTACATATAGGTCTCTTTAACACACTGGCACAGCACAACAACAATAACAAAACAAAAAAATATTACTCTCAGTTCGATTATTTCCTTTTGATTTCCTTTGATTGCATTTGATTAACTCGAATTTTTCCTATTTTCCAGCCACAAATCTAGAAGTCGAAAAACAGCATAAGGTGAGCGGTTGGGAGACATAGCACTTTTCGGATTTATTGATTAAAAATTAACCTTTTGTTGTATAATCATAAAAAAATATAGATGTACATATGTATATGTATATATATATAAAATATATATATGTATATATTTATACATAATGCACAAACACAGAGAGAGACAGACACGAGAGACACTCGCAGCTTAATACGCTTCCGATTGCATTCGGCCAACGAATATTACAGTACAGTGGACACTGGCTATCAGAAACAGCATATTTTTTGAAGGAAATTCATAAATAACACAATTATTAGTACTTAAAAATAATAATTCATTGATGGGGAAAATCTGCACACTTATAATATAATTTATATCAGATCGAAGTTTAATTAGCTTAACTCATTTTTTTTAAATGCACATACTATTTTTTAAAATCTCGAAAATCTCCCGTAAGCATTAGTTTTCATTACTTATTTTTGTAGGTACTTATAACTTAGGGTTTCTAATATAAAATGACTTGAAAAAATTGTAAACAAAAATTGTATAATACATGTAAACAAAAGTTTTCATTATTCTAAATAAATATTTCATGTTCAAGACTCCTAGTTGAAAATACAAATATTTTTTGTGACTCAAATTAATTTCCAAAGCAAATCTTTTAGCTTATAATTTAAAAATGATTTATATTTCCAATTAATATTGCTGAATTCTTTCCCTCAAGTGGCCACCGTATTTTTTTTCCTTTTTTTTTTTTTTTGTAGTTCAGACACAGAGCACTCATATTTTGGGGAGAAGCAAAAAATTTAAATAAAACAAATAGCGGCGAATTTCGAAATTCTCCCAGCGCCTCGTCGCCCCGAATTGTTGTTTTGTTTTAGTATTTTTTTCGTCTCGCGATCGCCATTGTCGAGCTGATTTTATTTACATATTTTTTTCGCCCCCTCCCAGCTTTTTTCTGCTATTTCAGCGAATCGTTGCAGCTTTATTGTTGCTCTAGTTAAGTTTTTGGCCACCAACAAAAAACGAGGGGAAGTCGCACACACACACAACGACCCAAACACACATATAAAAACACAAAAAAAAAAAAAAGTAAAAAGGTGAAATGTCAAAGTTTGAAGGTATTGTTGTTGTTGGCCTTTTTTAACTTGTTACATTCGAAAATCCGAACATATACGAAATTCAGAAATTTCCGCACACCCGCACCGCACACAGACACACGTCCAACTGAGGCAATAACGGTGCTCTGCTTTTGGCCCTCTGTCTCTGGCCAACAGCTCTCTCCTCTCACCTCTCTCCTCACGCCTCTCACCCGACCGAACCGAGCGATGATTCTCGCAGTCGTCGGTTGTGCCCGTCCAACAATTAATGTTTGCATATATGTACATATATAGGTACATGTGCCGCCTGTATAGGATGTATCTGCTTGGGTCTCGCTCCCTTTTGGCCAGTTGCCCCAGTCCCCGGCATAGGTGTAAATAATAGGAAATAAATATATCAGATCATAGTTTCTGTATCCTATCTCTCATTGCAAAAAAAAATTAGAAATACATTGTTCGCTGTTTGATTTAATAAATTAATTTTTTAAATAATTTTAAATCCCCTTCAAATATATTAAAGAATTCTGATAAGTTCATGTTGGTTTTCGCACTCAAAAATCACGAAGCTGAGTTCCCTAATAAATAAATAAGAAAAGCAATTATGAGTATTTGTTTATATTCCCCTCCCCGTTAATTCCAAACAAATGCAATGTTATTAAACTTTAGCCCGTTTGTTTATGCCGAAAACAAATACACAAATCGAACAACACAAAATGAGTTGGGGTAGTACCGAAATTAAAAGGAATTGAATTATTTTGAAGAAATAATTATAGTAAATAATCAATTACGTAAAATGATATTAATAATTAATAACTCGGGAAATCCTAAATAATAATATAAATTGCACAAGAACCATAAACCTTTTATCCTATGTATACATATATATATATATCCTTTCCCCAGTATTGACTACATACAAAAGAAGGCTAATTGCGGGATAAATTGATCCATTAGCCTGGATTCTTCAAAATATGTGGTCAGTTAGGCATTATTGAATAAATTGCTTTGTGCAACCAAGGGAAAATTATCGGAAAGGACATTTTTTGACAGGACAGGACAGGAGGCTCCTTGCACACACTGAATGTAGTTCTTTTTTGATTGTTCTCCATTTACTATAATTCGTGAGTGACTCGAATTAAGTCGAGGAAAAACTATAGAATGCAAAACTCGAAACTAGAAAACGTGCATCAAGAAAAACAACAACTATAATCTACATAACAAAAAGAATAATAATAATAATAATAACAGTAACAGGGGCAACGGGGCAACGGTAACGATGGCCGTCGGGTTCAATCACCTTTGGGAATTGCGTACCTCTTATTATTACCGTTATTATTGTTATTATCAGCCCCCCCCCTCCTCGGCACCAATCCCTTCCACAGTTTGTTAGATTTTTTGTTGTGTGTCGAGTTGGATTTCTATACTTTCAATTTATGTGCGTCATTTGTTTCCTATTTTTAATGTCTTTCTGCCGCTGAAAGCACTTTTCCCTGGTTTTCTTTTTTTTCTCGGGCGCACACACGTCGTATAATTGATATGCACAAACACACACACATACACGAGAGAGAGAGATGGAGAGAGAGACACTCACACGCACGCACCTGAGCTCACACATCGACACATCTGGGCACAATTATATTGCCTACTTTTAAGATAGTCTTCGCGAGTGTTTGTAAAGGATATATGAAAATTTTGAAAATAAATACTTCGATTTAATATTTAAGATATTAAATATAAGAATATTAATATTGTTATTACTTATATCCAAATAATTCAAATATAAACCATTGATTTTTAAAATGGTATAAGTAAAAAATTAATAAAGTTTATCAGTTCTTTCATATCAAATCCTAATAAAAGAAAATAAAATATAGAAAATTAAGATTTTTTAAATAGTTGACCACTTTTATATATTATGTATGTAGATAAGTCATAATATAATATCCTTAATAATATCCTTATCTCCATAAAAACCCTTTACAAAAGCATAAAACCTAGGGATGTACATACATAACTAGGAGATATTTTTCGAAATAAACCTTTCATCAGGTTGATTTTTTAAAAATTATATTGAATATTGCAAATATATTTTTGTGCTACAAAGGAAAGGGATAATTTTTCAGTTGGCGATCATTGTACATGTGTGCACAGGACCATGCACACACGTGTGTGGCTGCTGCAGGTGCGAACGCAGGAAAGTATGCAGCGGGAGAGGTGATGAGACAGCAGCATATGCAATAAACACTCAATTCCACACACACACTCGCACGTACACGCACTTGCAGCGAGATATTAACCGTTGCGGATTGACGTTTCGCCTGGCCTGGACTTCTGACCTTGACATGTCGCCTGTGTGAGCTCCCGCTAGCTTTTGTAGTTGTAGCTGTCATTGTACTTGCCAGTTGTAGTTGTCGCTGTCGCTTTAGTTGTACAGTTAGTTAGGGATCCGGAGTATGTGTGTGTGTGTGTGTAGGTTAAATGAGGGGAAAAACGGTTGGAAAGCCAAAAAGGGAGAAGAGAGAGAGCGGCTAAAGAGAACTGGGGCGCCAGATAGGCGGTGATTAATTATTCAGCCGCAGCATAATTATTATGTGTGCGTGTTATTTATAGACTAACCGAAAAAAAAAATAACAACAAAAAAACAGATACTACAATAAAATAATACGCACACACACAAACACATAATGTATGCAAAGAGCGCGAGCGAGAGAGCCTATGAGAGCGAGCGAGCGAAACACAAGGAGTGAGAGCGAGCAGGCAGGCATTTTAAACTTATTAATACGAACATTTGCACAAACACACACACACAGAGATAGCAGGGATGCTGCATGTATAAATCCTCCAAACACACACACAAATGCACACCATTGGAACTGCAACTGCAGTACACGCAAAAAAAAAAACATATCTGTATCAGATGGAACACACACACGTGCCGTTTTTCGTGTTCTTTCTTTATATCATCTGTAACAACAACAACAACACTTGCAGGCACAACATCCCTTGCATACACACACGCACAGGGGGAAAAAAAGGACCACAAAAAAAGAAGAGCAGAAAAGAGGTAAATTTCCATTTTTTCTTTATATATTTCAGCCGCAAATCAAAGTAAGGCAACCTTGACTGGTTTTCTCATTTCCCGTATCCTCTTTGTGCTGAACTTTACTTGACTCCTGCCTTTGCTTTCCTTTTTCCCCGTTCTTTTTTTTCCTCTTTTATTAAGCACCGACCGGAGACCGTGTATATATTTTAAACGTTTCGCTCACACACACTTAGGACACCGAAAAGGACATGCGTTTGGCACAGCCTTCGGGCATTTTATGTTTAATATAAATAATTAGCGGCCTCGTTTCGCGTGGAGCACGTTAGCGAGTATATAAGGGTTGTTGATAATATATCAAAATATTATCGAGCGATAGAGTGTCTATCGATGTTTCTGTCACGCGACACTATTTGTAGGGATGTTGATAATATATCAAAATAGTATCGATATTTTTCTAAAGATGATACAATTATGTCACGATATTTGGTTGTCCAAATATCGAAATTACGGTTCTTTATTTGATATTTTGGATATTAAGTTTACTTTTTTTTAAAGATTGTAACTAAAGAAAATTTTATATATTATCGATTGCTCAGCTAAAAATTATATAAGTTTAATGCATTTATATAATAATTGCTGTCTCAAAGCGTTTTGATTTGAAATTTTGTAAGAACAAAACAATATTCTGTATAAATACATCTGAAACTATTATTTACGAGCCTATATGTATATAAAATATACCTTCCCTAAAATAAAATATTTTAACTAAAAATAGTTAACAGTTTATTTCAAGGAATTTGTTCAATTCCGCCGGCTAGAAATTCTTTTTAGCTTATAAACTATTAAAATAATCGTGAAATCTACACTGGCAATTTATTTTCGGTTATTTAACAGCATATTTTGCTTTAAATTAACTGTATTTTAGGCCAACTTGGCATCGAGAGCAAAAAACCACATTCATGGGTAACATGCAACGAAAATTGAATTTATTTTTGAAATTTTCAGCGTGTCGGTGCCGGTAAAAACTTAGAAATATATTACAAGGACTTGCAGTTCATCCGACACTGCCCCTGGCCACCCTAAAACCCTCCTTAGTCCGGATGTGGCGGCAGCAGGCGGTTGGTGGAAACTCTGCTCCTTCTGTCCGGGAACATGGGAGGTTGCAAGGAGATTGCACGTTACGAAAAAAAAAACTGGGCTTACATGGTAAATTTTGTGTTTACAATTAGATTTAACAGTAGGACTGTAGTTCAGGAAGCTCCATAAGTTCCTGGCTCTCACGGATTCCCAACTATTCCCCGCCGTGCTTCTGGAGCAACTGGGCGAAACGCTGGGTTATCAGCAGCGAGGTGTCGATGAAGCGGTCCACGCAGTTGCTCAGGCATGTCTCGGTGGCACTGTCCAGCTTGTTGCTCGGCTTCCCGATGCACTTCTCCCAGCAGATCTCGTTGAACTCGTGAATCTGTGCAAAAGGGAGATTGTTGTTATATTTTTTTGGGTGGTCGCGGATTCTTGGCAAAGTGGCACTTACCTGCGCATTGACCTGCGCCTTCTGTTTCTCGATCATGAGGAACTCCTGCAGCTCCTTGTCGCTGCCGGCCATGTTCTCGAACTCAGACATGGTGTTTTTTATTGAACAATTTTAGCAAATACACAGTATCCAATTTTGTAATATTATGTTTGAGGTTATATAAAGACGAACGAAGAGGCAGTGACAATTAGGGATGTGAAATATATCAAAATATCAATGTATCGATATTTTTAATAAAAATAAATATTTTTAACGTGACTTATCGAATATTTATATTTTTATAATATATTTTTGATATTTAAACAACTAAATCGAACAAAATAAAGTTTATATATACTAAGAAAAGAATTTACTATCGTTTTTGTTGGGTTTGGGAGCATTTGACCACTGGATCCATTAAAAAACGGCCTTTGAAAAATCGTGTTTTCGCAATTTTCTTAATATCTCCACTTCCAGAGTGTGTGCAATATAATGACATATGCCAGGACAAAGGATATTTATTCTAGTTTTACTCTGCAAAGTTTCATTTCATTCAGTCAGTTTTTGAGAAAATCGCATTACCATCGCATACAAAATGGGGCAGCAAAAATTGTAACTCTTACAAGATCAGTTTTCGAGTGTGTGCCAATATGCGGGAGGCATAGAGAATATTTGGTGAAAATTTCATTAGATTTTAACCGTTCAGGATAAATTGCAATTTTTCACTTTATGCAATTATACTGCATATACCAAGGCGATATGACTATGCATGAATTCGACGCTAACTTTTAAAAAATTCCTACAGAATTTTCCGAGTGTGTGCACGGTATCTCAAACGAAAGAGGAGATTATTCTCTAATTTCGAATTAAATTTAAAGGCAATTCAACCGACAGTTTTCGAGAAATTCAAGTGTTTCTCTTTTCCGACTGTTTTAAATACTGGCATATCGATTGGCCAAAGCTTTTGATATATCGATATAATTGTGCTTCGTCTTGGCCCAGCTCTATGGCAGATGAGAAATGCAAACATTTTGAGCAGATTAACACTTTAAAAGACGTTTTTACCCTCTAAATTTTGTGCAGGAACAACGGCCCGCCGAAAACATGGCTGACGATGTAAGTAATGGTCGGTCCGCGGTTCCCTCATAGCCTCTTTGTACATTTTACCCGTTCTCGCAGTGTCCGGCCGTTGTGGCCCGGTTGCCGGTAAGCAGCGAGCAGATAAAATTCCACGACTGGGACATCAGCTACGAGAAGTCGCACATCCTGAAGAGTATCTGCAAGCTGGGCATCGGGCAGAGCTGCCCCAAGGAGGATGTCAATCGCTGTGATCTCTGCCACTATCAGCACTCGCTGGAGCTGCCCCACCTGCCCGACATGGTGTTCTACAAGAACAAGCTGGTGCTGCGGCACAAGGACGGCGCCCTGATCGAGTTCAAGCCCATGGACTCACTGACCATGGTGTCTAACGGCAAGCAGCCACTGGAAGTGGCCTGCGCCCAAGAGTGGCGCGAAACCCGGTGAGTTCATCTCCTGAGCTTGCGTTTTACGTGCTGTATATATAATCAATTAATTTCCCGTATGCCGACAGCCCCGAGCAGACCATGGAGGAAAAATTCAAGCCCTTTGACTGGACATTTACATCCACTTACCAGGGCACCATGAACGAAAAAGTGCGAACCGAGAGCACAGACCAGACGCTCAACAAGTTCAAGCTGATGCAGCGCGAGAACATCATATTCTACCACGATCTCACCCTATTCGAAGACGAGCTGCATGACCACGGCATATCCGCGATGAGTGTGCGGATCGTAAGTAGAATCTACCAATGGGTAGACCCTTGGAGACCACGCCCAGTGCCTTAATCCATTCGTTTCGCTGACAGCGCGTGATGCCCTCTGGTTTCTTCATACTTCTGCGCCACTTCCTGCGTGTGGACGGCGTGCTCATCCGGATGCACGACACCCGCTTTCACCACGAGATTGAGAACGACTTCATCTTGAAGGAGTACATCCATCGGGAGGCGCCCTGGGCCGAGCTCCTGACCTACGCTGCCTTCTGGACCAACCCAGATGAGATGCAGAACTACCTGCCCGTGAAATCCAAGGAAATGCACAAGCTATACTTTAAGTAGTCCCCTCTATATGATGATCAGGACGGACCCAATTGCCAAGCTTCGGTTCCCAGGCCCAAGGCTGTTTTCCAAATTGTTTGAAGAAGAACGCAAGCGATTCAACTTCATATTCGCTTATGAGCGGATTCGAAACAAATGCCACTGCATAGTTTTTGTCTCTTTAACCAAGAACTCTAGCTAAGCGGTTGTTTATTGCCACCACTGTGCGCATGCGCAGACATTAAAAGCGATTTTCCTCCTACAAGGCACACTACGAATAACAGCTATGAATACGAATATAAATATGGTGTCGGAGCAGCTGCCGCCACGCTTAGGCGGTTCCAAGTAGGGCAGTCAGGGCCCGCTTGTAGTCGCCGGAGGTCTCGGCCTGCAAAGAAACGAAAGAACATGTTTAGTGGCGTTGAGCAATTGTCTAATTGGATGCCCTATTTACACTACACTACAGCTACTTAAAATTGGGACAAAAGCTTAGATGTTAGTGAGGTAGAGCTGGATTCCAGTAAAGCGAAACTATTGCAAACTATTTGTGTAATAGTGATTCGTTTTTGGATCGCTTTTGAATGTCAGCAGGTTTTCGTCCACTGGGATCCAGGAATTTGGAAGAAATTGCGACTGTTCGGAGTGGAGTGTAAACAGGACTTTGGGAATATGCAACCGTTTTCGTTTTCCACCCATAATGCCGTGACCAATACTTACGTCCTAGGACAATACAAACACCGCAACAAATACCAAATATACGGGGTAAAGAGGTAAAGAGGAATTGAAAGCGATACGTTAGCCAGGTGCAAAGGACTCGCGATGAGCCGCTTACTTAGATTCACTTACCACCACGGCGCTGTGCAGCGTACGGTTATATATGCGCTCAAACTCCTGCTTGATGGTCTCCAGGTCGATCTCCGAGCGACTGACGATGATCCGTATGAGAGTGGCGTCATCGGTGCCAGCTCCATTCATGGCCTTGTACAGACGGTTGGCGAAGAAGGCCGCCGGCGACTGGACGCACTCAACTGAAGGTTGAAGGTGGCAATGTACATCAGATAACGATAACTTAGAGACAATCTCTAGAGATAGGGCTCACCTATGGCCATCATGGCCTCGTGCAGCTCATCGGACATCTCGTGCTTGATGGCCTGCTCGATGGTCTGGCCGGACAGCTCCTTGTACTCCTCGAAGACGAGCCGCAGCTGGGGGAAGCTGGCATGAGACATGATGCGGTTAAAGACCTCCTCGTCTGTGCCGAGCTTGGCCTCGCCGGCAGCGTACAGCTGAGCGGCTTGCTCCTTGGCCTCGTTGGCATCCGTGGGCGTGGCCAGGCCATCGCGCACACCGGTCACGATCAGCGTGAGGAGGCGGCGGAAGAAGCCAGAGGTCTCGCTGCACATCTGTTCGGCCAGCGGGCGCTGGTAGCGCTCCTCGTAGGCAGCCACAATCTGGGCCATCTCCTCGTTACTCTTGGTGCACAGGATCTCGACGAGCGTGGCCTCCTCGGTGCCCATGCCGGCCATGGCGGCATGCAGCTGCTTGCACAGGTACTCCACTGGTGGCATCGTCAGGCCCACGATCACATCCTCGAACTTGCCGCCCAGCTCGCTCTTAAGGTCCTCCACCATGTCCCGCTCGAACTCGGCGTCGTACACGGCGCGGATCATCTGCCGCTGTTGGTTGCTCCTGCCGGCGAGCACATCGATGATCTCCTGCTCATCGGTACCGAAACCCTTCATCGCTGCCCGCAGCGTCTGGGCATCGGTGGCGGCATCAAAGGGGGTGGCGTTCGTCACCGTGGGCACGGGCTGGCGGCGTTTGACGATGACGCATCGCGGTGGCAAATCAATAAGTGCACTGCTCTGTCTCTCATTTGGAGCAAGAACTCACCTTGTAGTCCATAGTATCGGGGGAGGTAGGTACTAAATGTGCTTGATGGGAGCCTCTTTTTGGGGTCACTAAAAATTTGCAAAAATCAGCGTTTCTCCTCCTCTGAGTTTTCGCTAGGTTTCTCCGTTCACAACGCGCGTCTAGTCGTCTCCACTCGCTCTCGGGGAATGCTACGAATACCGATGATGGGAGGCACTGACGGTGACGGTGCAGTGGGTTCGGGTTTTGGTCTCTCTCTGCTCTGCTCTGCCTCAGGTTCTCCGGAGGCACCGGTTTTCTAGAAGCTTTTGCGAGCGCGACTTTCGCCCGAAGCTTTAAATTCCGCTTCTAATGCACTTGATGGCATTCCACAGCCGCTGAATCACACCGGGCACTGGCTTGGAATTAATTAATTGAAGCCAAGCCACTTACGGAGATCGGATGGTATGTACATACACACAAAGATAACGTCAACGAAGCTCGTAAGATGACTGACTGACTGGCCGAAATAGCTTTCGTGAATAATTCAAGAGAGCTGCATATGAAAATAAAAATATATAGAGAATACCAAGACTGGGTACACCATTTCCGCATCGATTTCTTAGCCAAGGTTGTTCGAATTAGCCATGTGCTTTGTTTGCCGGGTATCTTATAGTTAGATAAACCCTGAATAATGCCATATATCTCCACGATATGTGTGTATATAGATATTATCTTTATTTAATCTCGTTAAATAGGCTTCGCTCTAATACATTTACATTTTTGGGCTCTTTCTGTTAAGTGGCTTTCTGTCTGTCGCACCTCCTTCTTCTTCGGTCCTAGCCCCCTCCCTCTTCTTATCTCTCTCTGTCTTTCTTCTTCTCAGGTTCAAGCTTAATTAATTGTTGTATAATGTATATAATAATATGTTGTTAATTTATTTATATGCTCCACTGCTGTGCCTGCAAACGCTCCTTCTTCATTTCTAGTTACAAGAAAAGGAAATAAAAAGAGAAGAAACCAATTTGCAGGTCGAAAAACTGTCGATGAAACGGAACGGAAGTATCTAATAAATATTATGCTAAATAAAAATACCAATCAAGCATCATTAAAAATCTGCCTCGTATAAATATCTAAATTCCGTTTCATTGAATGAACTTTCTAATACATTTACTTCAGGTTACTTGATGGACTGAGGGAATAATTGAGGATTGCTGATGCCGGATGGCGGATGGCTGAGGAGGAAGTGATCAAGCGAGCATGCTGAGCATTTGGACTGCGGATGAGCGTGGGTTTGTCTGGTCTATACACAGCGCTAGGGAGAGCAGTGGGGATCACAAAAAAAAAGAAAAATACAAATTACATTTCATTTAAGGACTCATCACCCTCTGGGATTCAGCTCGCGACTACTACTACTACCACTGCTACCGTCTTAGACTTCGTCGCTCTGGTTGAGCTTGAGCTCGTTGAGATGCGAGTTGAACCGCGACCACTCGTCGCGCGACGGCTGTGCCAGATTCTCGGCCACGTCGTACACGTACAGCTTGCCGGCCTCGTCGCCGATGCACACATGCAGGCCGGAGGGCGTCCAGGAGACTCGATTTAGCGCCGGTGCTCCCGCCACAACGATAGAGGCCGTTGGTACCTCGGTGTCCTGGTTGAGGTTCCACAGGTCCAGGCGCCCGCTGCCATCGACGGCGGCAAAGAGTGCCGGATGCACTGGCGACCAGGCCACGTCCATCACGTAGTCCGAGTTATCTTCGAACGAGTACAGCGGCTTTGTGTCCTGAAAGAGACGCCCAATGTGTGAGATAGATATACTTTGAGCCTTTTAGTAGTATGTACCTTGAGCGACCAAAGCTTGATGGTCCAGTCGATGGACGAGGTCAGGAAGAGGTGGCCAAAGTCCGGCGAGAGTTGGTTGTAGTGTGTGGAAATGCCGGTAATGGGGCCCAAATGACGTTCGTACACCTCGTTGACGCCGGAGCGAAGACCATGGCGCGATGCAGAGTAAACGTACCCGTCCTCGCTGCCCATCACCAACGAGTTGATCTCGTTGGCCGGGAAGGCCATGGACGTGATGGCGATGGCCTTCGACTGGCGCTGCTGCAGCTCGAGCGTGTCCTGCGGCTGCGACAACATGTCCAGAGACCAGGAGCACAGCTTGCCGTCCGAGGATATGGAGATGACGTTGTGCGCATTCTGGGTGCCCACCATTTGGAGGCAGTACACGGGATGCGTGTGAGCAGCGGCACTAAGCGGCGTGCGCTGAATGGGAGTGCGCTTCTGCACACGGTTGTCCCATAGCACAATCTGGCCCGAGTAGGTGCCGCCGAGGATCAGGTTGGGATTGAACTTGGCAAAGCAGGTGGACATCACTGCGCTCTGGCAGTGAAAGATGTCCTCGGGCGTGGTCTTCTTGAACTTTGTATTCCACACCATGACAACGCCATCGGGCTCATTGGGGCTCTCCTCGTTGTTGTGGTACGAGGCCACCACTAGCTCCGGGAAGTGCGTGGACCAGTCCATGCTGGTGATGCAGCGGTTCTTCGACCAGCGCTCCTCGTAGAACACTCGGTTCAGCGAGAGACGTGCATGCGAACGCTCGTCGCTGGATTCCTCGCTGTCGCCGCCGCCAATGTAGTCCGTGTAGATGTCCACGTTCTCCGAAAGGGCTCGCTCGATGACGCGGCCGGCGCGCACCACAAACCGCTGGAAGTCCTCGGATAGGATGATCATCTGCTTCTGCTCCTCGGACAGCTCGTTGACTGGAAGGGTTTAGGGTTTAAGTTAATCAGAGAATTTAAAGTAGTGATTCGATATACACTCACCCTCCTTCTTCGCCTCAGTCTCTTTCTTGATCTCCAGCGGCGTGATGGCCGGGGCCACGTCCTTGACGGTGGGCAGGCCGTGGGTGAGATAACCCGGGGGCAGCTTGGAAGTGAATCCATTGTCCAGATGTGGCAGCGAACTCTCTTCGTCATCTCCTTGGGCATCAAATGCAAGCACTGTTTAAGGTATAAAACTAACACAGCTAGAGGAACATGACAATCGACAGAACAGGAACAATTCTACTTTTTTTCGGCTCTTCATTGATTCGTTTCGTTTCGTTTCGTTTAGTTTTTTGCATTTTGCGTTCTTCTTCGTCTGCGTTTTTGTTTGGCTTGAAACTGCAAATTTCTGTGACCTTTGGCTTTGTTTTTTGATTCTCTTATCATTTTTGAGGTTCGCTGGGACGGGATTTAGGTTGGGTTAGTAGTTTATGGCTTTGGGTGACGTGTGGCGGAATGTGAACCTTCGCGTGTGAGTGGGAGGGTAGTGGGGAGAGGGCGCGAGAGAGAGTGAGATGGAGATGCTGCACACGGAGTTCGCACTCTTTGGGCCATGATGCAACTATGTAAGGTAGTCTCAGCAGCCTTTTCAGCTTTCTCTCTCCGCTCTCAAAGAAACAAGCTCAAGAGAGAGAGAGAGCGGAGTTCTCCTTATACAGTTGCATCATGGGACTTGAGTGGGTGTGCGTGCGTGAGAGTGGGCGGTGGGTTGATCACAAATGCGTGTGTGCGCGCGTGCGTAAGATAGAGTGAAGGGAGATACAGAGAGAGAGAGATGTGGCGGCAGGTGCATGGCTGTTAAAAACTGTTAAACGCACGCACACAGGTGCATATATCAGACTGCAGTTTGTTATCGATATATACAGTTCTCTGGGCATGGACAGGTGAGTACATATGTGTGTTTGTGTGCGTTGGTTTTTGGTTGGTTGTTTGTTTGTTTGTTTTTAATTCACCTAGTTAATACACAAAGCCAATTACAGAAATAAAAAAATGTACAATTTCCTTGCATCGGTTAAGCTCGGTTTCTGTTTAAATTAACTCTATCAACGTTATTGCTATTGTTTGTACACCACATCGTTTGTTTCATTTTCATTTTGGTTCTTTTCTCCACCCATTTTATAATTGCTTGCACTTAAAATTATTTAGTTTTATGCTAGAAATATATTACACATATATTTAACATTGTAAAGTTAACGGCCGATTGATCGAGTCTGTTACAGTGCTGTAATTGTAATCAAAGAGAGGACCAAGGATCGAGAGAGCTGCGGGAGAGAGAGTGAGGGGGAGAGAGCCGAAGCCAAACATCATCGCTCGCTGTCGAGTGTGGGTGCGGGAGTGATGAGTAAGTGTGAGTGTGGGTGGCAAGGACATATGGCCATCCCGTTCTGAAGCATGAAATGAAGCAAGCCTAGCGCATCCCTGTCTCTGTCCCTGTCGCTGCTGCGCTGTTGTTGCTGCTATTGTTGTCTTTCTTGTTGCTTGTTGCGTGAGAAGAGTTAGTGGTTAGGACAAGGTTATCATGTAGTAGTATATCCAGAGTTTAGGATGAGTGATTGGGGTTAGCAACACGGCACGCACAGGTGGTCGGGGTGGGACAGCGGGAGAGGGTGGCAGGAACAGGAGCAGGAGCAAGAGCTGGAGCAGGAGCAATAGTAGTCATGCAAGGAAAGCTGTACACAAGCATAGATGAGGGAGAGATAGAGAGAGCGAGACGGGTCCGTTAGAATAGTGATGTGAGAGCTCAAATGTGTGCGTTTCTTCAATTCATTGCATTTTTCAACACTGACATCTCGAAGAATCGAATATTTGATCGCATTTTCTGCGATTTTCCTTCGATTTCGATTTCAATATCGCTTCGCTTGCCAAGTGAGAATTGGAACGTTCCTATTTTGCTTCATGTCGATTCCTTCATCACTGTTCAATATTTCGATGGGGCGGCGTCTGGCCTGTACCTACCTGTGAATTCATCCTCCCACTCTAAACCCGGATTAAGATTGTATTCATCTTGAAGAAATATAAAGAAATAAATATATTGTACATACATTGCTGGTAGTTTTTCTTGTTTAGTGACTTGAAATCAAAATCAAAATCAAAACGGAAGAGTATGGCTTTAGCATACCGCCAATAAAAGTCAATATATCGATCGATGGATCGATACTCAAATTATTTTTAACTAAATGCATACGGTAAAACGATAAGGTAAAAAGTGTGAAATGCTTTTAGTGTGCTTTTTTAACTGTTGTTTGTGGCTTGTTTTTTGCGAAATGATCACACATGGGGTCACATACGAATATATGTTGTATATATACGATAAATGTTTGTATGTATGTTTTTAAGTACTATTAGCACTCAAGCCTGGCTTCTTTAATGAGAACACAAAATGTGGCGAGGGGAGGAGATAAAGAGTTTTTATCATACAGCTGAGGATGTTCAACGATATCGATTAATTAATCATACGTACGTATTCATAGATATATGGTACATATATAGACTCTCGATTCTGTGCTTTCACATGCAGTTTCGCTGTGTGATTGTGTGTGTGTGTGTGTGTATGTTTGTGTGTTCGTGATCGATTCTTATAGGTTATCATAGACTTAAAATATATAACTGCTCTAAATAATAATCGACTAGAAATATTCATTCTAATATTCGGTTATGCTAAAATCGATCAAAATGAAGATAAGATAAGGCTTCTTCTAAAATTATAACTTCCAAATACATATAGCCTTCATATGAGAGCCAAAAATGGTAAAAATATGTTAATAAAAAAAAAAGGTTAAAACTTAAAACGTATACGAAAACTACGATACTTAAACGAATTAAGAACTTATAAATTGGGTGGAGATTAACAATTTTCTGTTGATTTTTTTCATTTCGATATAATCGCTTCATACACAATTTGATGCAAACTGAATCTCTGTTGCGATGTGGTTCTAGAGCTAATTGAAACAAATCGGTTGTTTTTAAAATCATATAAAATGTACACATAAGTATATATATATATGTATATATATATATATAATCCGGATTGGGGAAAAATCAAACGATCGAATTGGAAACGAAGATCGAAGAAGCAACTACGAGAAGCTAAGACATAATCATAGATGTATCTATACATAGAATAGCAATATCAGGCATACACTATATAAGTCATACAAGACAGAAAGTCGGGAAGACTACGTTGAAAGGGGAAAGTGTCGGTTTGGAAGGGAAAGAGCAATACTACACAGGTAGAGGTACGAATACGTAATACGGATAAATATGTATACATAAATAGAGCTGGGATAAATACAGATTTACGGGTTACGGATATTACGGGTACGGTTATACGATACGCTTTACGGGTGCCATACACAGACCGCTACGGAGGCTGAAAAGTTCTAGGTAGAAGGTTACGCATACAACGAGGACTACTCACCATAATAATCCGTAGCATGAGCTGCAGTTTTTTTTGCGTGCGTGCCAAAAACAGATAAGGGGGGAGAGAGAGAAAGTAAATAGACAAATTATTAAATGCTCTCAAACGGTGTAAACGCGAATGATCGATGGATAGATGGATGGATGGATGGACGGATGGATGCTGGACTGGTGGAATAGTGGATGATATGCGGTGGATGACTAGAGACTGCAGCGTAAATGGATCGAATACAAAACTAATAATCGTAGGGAGAGCAGTGCTACCAGGGGGTTATAATAATATTATTATTATATTAATTATGATAATAAAAAGAGAATCGAATTACAGGTTTTAAGATAAGAATTATTAAGGAATGGCAAATAGGTTTGAATTAAGTATAAGAAATTTTAGGAAACCTTTTAATTATTGTATGTTTTAAATTAAAATTTGTATACTATCTGATTATATATCATCTATGCTTGCTCTAAGGACCTTTTTCTTGTAATAAAACAACTTATGTATGTATTATGTCTCTTGCAATACACCGAATAGCTTTAGAGTGGGACTGCTAGTAAATCTATAGGAAACGTATGGCAACAAACAGACAGAAGGTAATTAAAGGTAATTTTAAGCCAGGATTTCAAGTCTCTACTGGCAGCACTTGAGGGTAAAATAAAATAAGGCGAAGGGAGCAACGTAAGGGGAAGCTGTCATAAGATGATCGATCCAACGGAAGTGATTACGTTTACAAAACGACAAGTAACAACATCGAGTTGAAGCAAAAAAAGCAATGGGACTGTCATAATTTGGGCACCAATTCTACCACGCTTATACGGTTCGTATCATCGGGGATCGTATAAACGTTGCACATGGCTCTCTCTGTGCGTGTCACATATAGTTTTCGGTCTAGGTTTCTTTTTTTACCATACTAATTTTGTGCTGATCTGATTAGGTGTGGAGTTTGCTTAAAATTAAGATTAGTACCTTTACGTGGACGCCACCAGTCCTCCATATATCCTGACAGAGGCGAGGAGTGGCAAGAAAGAACTGTATTTGTTATTTTATTTCACTATGGATTATGCTTTTCTTTTTGTTCTCTGCTGGGAACAGGAGAGACGGAGGGTATGGGGTTTATTGGGGGAGGGATAAGCGCGCAACCGGAACCAGGAACCGGAATCAGAGCGGGGGGCAGCATGCAGCATTTTCAACTAGCGCCAGACAGAACGGGACAACTCGGAGGAGACATATAGAGGTGGATAGAGAGAGAGAAATCGAGAGGTAGACCTTCCGCCAGATGGGCGGGGGGACGCAGGGAAGCCAAACACAGTCAACAACGAGACCAAGAACAAGAACAGCAACAGTAGCGAAAGATGGAGTCAAACTATGGACAGTGGTAGAAGTATACCCCCAAGCTCCCCTCCCCGGCTCCAATACGCACCATCACGTTCGTGTCCGCCGGTACTGGTCGTCTGTGTCTGTTTCGTGTAGACCAGCGTCTCCTTTGGTGGAATGTTCGTTGCCTGCACATTGTAGACGCTCAGGTTGAGGGGCTGTTTCTTGGCGCCGCTAAAGGAGGAGGAAATCAGTATCAACGTTGGCAGGAAATAAATTAATAAATAAAGTCTCAAGTACAGAGAGTCAAAAGGGGTTTCATTGATTTTATAAAACTTAGTTTAGTTTTTTGTCAAAATTATAATTATTATTGAAGACTTTGCCTTTAATTTAGGCACAATTATTAGTATTTTTCAAAAGCTCAAAAAACTTCTAGACTCTTAATATTCGAGTATTACTCACCTTTGCCCATTGACGGTGGCCTGCAGGCTGGCGTCGGGGGTCTGTGTGTTGGAGTTATCCGACGTCATCGAATTGACGGAGGACAGTGAGGAGAGCACCTCGGATACGGGGGCCACGCCCAGCGACGACAGCATCTCGTCAAGATCCCTAAAAACGCCACAGGAGGAAGGAGGTTAGTTTCAATGCAAAGACAATGTACAATGGCAACTCACTTGCGCTGATCCTTATCGATGCCAGCACCGCCGCCAATTCGGCCGGCCGCTTCCTCCATATCCTTGATCTCCTTCTCGCGCCGCCTCCGATCCTTCTCCTCGCGCAGAGCGGCCAGCTTGGCCTTCTTGCGTTCCAGCTCAGCCTTGCGATCCATTTCGGTGGCTGCTTAGGACTTGGTTGTGTGCGGGATTTGCTGGTGCGGAACTGGAGCTGGTCTAGAGCTGAACTGGAACTGCAGGTGGATGTGGGTGAGACTCGCTGCAAGGGAAGGGAGCGTGAATAATGCTGGCTCTGATGATGTCACCAACTGGCCTGGCCAAGTGCGAAGAAAGCGTGTATGCGTAGGTTTGTTCCACAGTTGTTCCAACTGGGTTTCGCAATTGCAAATGCACACTCCACGAACTCGTACTAATCTGCAATCTTGAACTCTAATCGGAACATCTGTACGCGCACCTTGCTTTCTTCGCGAAAAAAATCAATAAATTGGTTGCGCCTGCTGACGCCCAGTGGCAAATTTTCTCGCTTGCTTTGAACGTTTTCGGGCTCGCCCAGCCGTCAGCAGGATGGTATTTAACTAACACCTACCACTACCCACCTCTGGCCGTTCTTTTCACGTTGCTCTGCTGCTGAAAAAGAACTTAATTCAACATTTTTCAACTTTGTAAAAATGCGACTTTAATGTTTTGACTATGGCCGAGAGCTAGAGATGGAACTTCGTCCAGCTTACGCGTTGCCAGTCACGGCTATTGTCACGGCGACCACAAACGGGAAGGTGCCCCGCCTGGGGTTAAAGGTGAACAATAGGCCTGATGGTTGAAACAAGTCAAGGCTCAAAACTTTGCAGTTCGCCTGAAGGAACACTTTTCAAATTGGGATTTTTCTTTGTATCCTGGAGATAACAGATAACAGCTGGCGTGACTGCGATAGTCCCACTGCAGGGCGCTCATCTCTAACGCAAGGGTCTGGCAGCACGGTTAACTATCGTTACCAGATTTATGTTGAGTAAATTAAATGCCGTTGAATTTAAATATTTATTCTCCATAATTTTGGGCAAATGAAAGCTTAAAAATATTATAACTAAGCTAATTATACATTAATTTTAATTCGGAAAACTGAACTGAGTTCCTTTTTTATAAAGCTAATAGAACTGCATACTGAATTTTGAATTATTTTAAAATTAATTTTTTTTTATCGACTCGTCTGTTGTTGCTGATCAAGAACATATATGATTTATAGGGTCGGAAATGACTCCTTCACTGCTAAATGTATAATAATAATGCAAGGGTATAAAAAGAATTGCGATAAAAAATTAAATATCCTAGCCGCCCATAAAGGGTCAGAAACGAGGCTAACATAAAGGAAATTTGTAGTCACATTGCACAAAACAGACGACTTGTTACCTTTATTTATTTTCATCTTAGTTCTAATACTACAAAATATTTATTATTTACACTGCACATTGTTAAAATGCTTAGTTTATTTAATTTAATTTTTAAATCAACTTTACAATCTCGGCTAGCTAATTTTGCTATGCAGTGCATGTTCGCCGGCTGGTGAAATCTCTAGAACCATTACCGTCGTGGAAATAGAAAGCTTGATGAGAATGCGCAATTAAATGATTTGTCTTTCTATAATTTATGCCACCAATGCCACCAGCTGTTGCTGCACTTAACTTTGGGTGTGTGAGCGTGTGTGTACGTGGGCATATTAACTCTTTGGTTTTTTTACCTTCGCAATTACCTGTTAATTGCTTTTCTGACCCGACCCCAAAACATCGGAGAAAAAGCCCGAAGAAATGCTGGCAACGTTTCCGATTGATTTTATTTTTGGCCCGGCCTGGGCGCATCTGCATTAAAAAAGGCAGCGTTTGACGACCTATAAACTGGAATGGAATCGAATCGAATATATAGTATATCCAATGCAGATGCGGAGGCGCTCTTTCGGAGCTTCGTGTCGTAACCGCAGTGATAAACCGGACTGGATCCGATCCCATTCGATTCCATGTTGCAGTAAAAACCTTGAATTGCCAAATCTTTAACTGCTTTGGCTCCAGGCTGATAAATCGGCAACCAACCAACCAACCAACCGACCGACATCTTGCCAAACCGATGAGCGGTGTTTTTCTTATTATTATTTTTATTATTATACCTATATATTTTTTTTATTTGTTTTCATTCGCTAATTGCAAACCAAATGCAAACCAGTCGCTCACTCGCAGGCCGCTCGTTGGGATTTAATCGTGTTTAGTTTACAAATTAATTTGCCAATTGAATTTCAGATTTCTAAGCTTCCAAGAACCACCTCGAGACGAGAGTAAAAGTGTCGCTTTGTTAATTAGCCGCGCCGTGGCGCGTACCTAAACTAGTTTCCAGACCTGGTTTGGTTTTGCCGCATCTCGCGACTCGCCAGTTGGATCTCGGATCGCATCTCCCAAGGACAGCGGCTTTTGGGCCATTGCGTGGTGCGTTTAGCATATTTATGCATATATTATGTACATATATTACCGGCATTACTCTGCTCTTTCGCTTCCCCCATCATCGGGATGTGACACAGTTTTCCCTCAGCCAGCCACCAGTTCCTCGGATGACGAGTGGTCGTTCCCTAGGATGGATCGTTTCTGGGTTGTATGGATGTATGGATGCAGTAAAATTGTTTGGAGGAGGAAAATGATAAAACCCTACAATGTACAATACAAAAATATGTAAAATACAAAATGAAATGCCATTTTATATATTTAAAAGCCCTAAAACCTGAAAACTGATCCATCCATGAAAGCCACGTTGTCCTCTTCAAGGCTGCACCTCTCTCGTCCTTGCCTCTGCCTGCTGGCAGCTGCAAATATGTCCGTTTTTTGGCTTAATTTCTTGCCGTCTTTCGTGTGTGCTGGCTTTAATCGGTGTAAAGAGTCATTTGCATGCGGCCCATCAACTCGAGCGAGCCCCGAAATCAACTCTCAACCCAACTCACAATCAGCCCCGGGGAGCGTTGCCGCATATGAATTTGTTATGTTCATTTCGTTGCTTCGGTGTCGCTTTTTTTTTGGCCACATCGACACACTGATCGGTGGGAATACCCTACCCTAGGCAGGATACTGCCTAACACTCGCTAAGCTCAACTGCACAGGGGCTTAATTTGAAGAGATTTAATGCGAAAGTAAGTAAAGATGCCATAGAACTTGGGTTTTAATTTTTTAAAAATCGGACGACTATATCTTATTGTTTTATTCCAAAATATTTCCCAGATCTTTCAGAATCAGCACAGGATCAGGCAATAGATTGACTTGTTAGAATTCCATTTGTGGGAGTAAGAATGGACAGTGCCGAAGATCCTTGCCAAAGCCACAGAAATATTTACACTTCCGGTGTGAGTTGGGAATTATTGGGAATTTGTGATTGTGCTCATTAGAAGTAAGAGTATCCCTCTGCCGGTGTTCCGGGTTCCTGCTCTTCCACTCTCTTGCCTTATTTTGCTGTGCAGTGCCATTACATCTTCGGTTGAGCTCTCGGGCACGCCTTTCTTCGCCGCCTGCGCCCAGGCTAAGTGTGTGAGACTTCCGTCCCAGTCTCAGTCCCAGCTCTGGCTACAGCTCCAGCTGAGATCGGGGGAAGGCGATGGCGATGGCGGTAGTGGTAGTGCCCCTCCCATTGCCATCGCTCTGCCGCTGTTGGCGGCGGCGTCGACGTCGATCGGAGCCGGCAAAAAGTCTTGAAAAGTGCGCCTCTTTGGCGATTCGTTGTTAGTTTAGTTTAACCATCGCAGCGCTTGGGTCGCGATCAGAGTTGCTCCACACAGGCCCAGTACCAAGTTCCCAGCTCCCAGCGCACCAGGATCGTCTCCGACTTGCCTGTTGTGTGTGTTGTTTTTTTTGTACTGCCCTCGGGATTCGCATCAAGCCCAAAATGAAGTTATTTTTATGTGCCATTGCCGTGACGCTGTGTGTGGCGACAAGTGAGTGTAAATCTCGAAGTATATATCTTCGATCTGTGCCTAGTTGGAGTGATCCAATCTGCTGCTGCCTAGAAATCGCAACTTGTTGCTAATTGCTTTGACACTGACACCAAAAAAAAAAAAGAAACGGAAAGAAACCAAGATTGTTTCGGTACACTGTGTTTATCTCATACATTTTTATTTATTTTATTTTTTTTTTTTGCATATCAAGACATTTTGGCTAATGACATTTAGACTTGTTTAAAGACTGCGACCCAACCTAAAGGCAAGTCGCGGTTGCAGATCGAAAAGATCGAGATGCAAAACCGGCTGGGATGGTACTCTCCTCAGTGCGTCCACTCCTCCAGCTGGGAAAACTGGAAAGCTGGCCAAGCCCAAGACCTGTCTGGGCCGCTGGTTATGCAACTCGTTGGCCTAGAGCTGAGCGGAGTCGTGTCTGGGAACGGTTACTCTCCCATGACCAGAAGAGTAGATTAATATTGGAGTTAATCTCTTCTAAGCACAAAATCTTAACGATACTTTTCAGTTGCAGTCAGCTTTAAACCAAGAATAAGATTTTTTTGAAAGGGTTTTTAAGAATTCTGGAATATTCCTCACAAATTTAAAACCTAAAATTAAACAGTGTTGAAAGTGCTTATGATTAATTTTAGAATTCAAAGAAAACAAACTAATAACCAAATTTAAATCACTTTTTTATATATTTATGATCACGTATATAATTTATTTTTTTTCTTATCAAACATAAAATCCCCTTTCTTTTAATAATTTCCCGTGCTTACTATACCATTTTCCAATACTTTTGAATCGCTGGCCATCCCTAAATATTTACCGTTAGCACTTGGCGCCCATCTCTAGTGCAAGCAGGAAGCCGCAAATGCGGAATTGCGATCGATAAATTGAGTGTGTTCGATCTCGTTACACTTCTGTGTGTGATTGAGGCGTTCGGAAAGTGAAAGTGGGAAAACAAGTTGATTGACCGCCTGCCTTCTCCTTCTCCTCCTTCTCCTCCCTCTCTCTAGCCGTGTCCGCTGCCAACAACAACAACTTCGAGTGCCCCAAGCCCAACGGCCAGTTCGCTGACGAGGTGCAGTGCGACAAGTTCTGGGTGTGCGACGAGGGCGTGGCCAAGGCGAAGCTCTGTCCCGACGGTTTGGTCTTCGATCCCCTCAACCGCAAGATCAACAAGTGCGATCAGCCCTTCAATGTCGACTGCGAGGACCGCACGGAATTGCGTAAGTTTTCACATCCTTATTCGGGGGGAGGGGAAAAAACCAGTTTCCACGGAAATATGTCAAGGCAAAGTTCATTTAAGATATTAAAGGGGACCTTTTACAGACACGATTTAAAGTTTCATATGAGAAAGATGAATCTATCTATTATTAGTCCTTTAACATGTAAGTTTTATGATAACCATTTCATCTTGAAATAGGGTTTACTTGTCTTTCTATTTCCGCTAAGCGAAAAACTAATTAGACATGCACAAATCTGAACTTAAGGTAGTTTGTTATCTCAGCTCGTTGAATTTAATCCAAATTTCCAGTAAGTTTATGAACATTAAATTCATTTGAATTAATTTCCGCATATTCTAGTCAAAATTAGCATGGATAGCTAACCTTCAGATTTGGCATAACTTTGCCTCCATATGCTTCCTTAAACAATGAAAATCTTGTAGAATTTCTTATAAAAAATGATTAAAAATAATAATAATTTGCATTTACAGAGGAACCCAAGTCGAGCAAGTACTGCCCCCGAAAGAACGGGTTCTTCGCTCATCCCGACCCCGCCGTGTGCAACATCTTCTACAACTGCATCGAGGGTGATGCCCTGGAGACCAAGTGCACCGTGGGCCTGCACTTCGACGAGTACTCCGGCACCTGTGTGTGGCCCGACACTGCCAAGCGTGAGGGTTGCAATCCAGAGCAGAGTAAGTGTCCAGAACCTGAGGGTTTCGTGAGGAAAGAGAACCAACACAGTGATTTCCGTCTCCGTCTCCTGCAGGAACCTCAGAGACCGGCTTCGTGTGCCCCAAGGATCAGCCAAAGACCGATGACCGCGGCCAGGTGGTGACCCATCCCAAGTACCCGCATCCCACCGACTGCCAGAAGTTCTACGTGTGCCTGAACGGCGAGGATCCGCGCGATCTGGGCTGCCAGCTGGGCGAGGTCTACAACGATGCCACCGAGATGTGCGATGCCCCGGAGAATGTGCCCGGCTGCGAGGACTGGTACAAGGATGTGGACGACAAGAAGGACTAAGCAGGAGCAGGAGCAGAAGCAGGAGTCCACTCCCCATCGCATTCACACCCACAATCATGCACACACAAGCACACGCCCACACACTGAAAACAACACGGATTCGCGTCTTAGTCACTTAAAGTTAGTAGTTCTAGCCCATTTCCTATAGAACGTATGTGTAGCAGTTAAACTCTAAAACTCGATTTACCCTCTGACCTATGTCCTGTCTCTCCTTTGAATTTTTAGGGAGTACTGTCTTCTCTACTTCTATCTATCTTGTTAACTGTCTTTCTATCTATCTGTCTATCTTTGTTTCTATCTATCTATCTGTCTATCTCTCTATTTATCTAACTATCTACATATCTGTCTATCCACCTATCTATTCCTTTACTATCCTGTATTCTGTGCAATACTGCTTTCAACTCATTACACTATCTATGTACATGTCTCCTCTTGTTACTCTCTGTGTGCCCCAAAACGAATCTTTTGCCAAATAGCTGTGTATATAATTTCCATTTCCTGACTTTCATCTAATTATTATACAAGAAAATAAACTGATTTTTTTATAAACTATGCTTTAGTACAACTATCTCTATCTGTCTATTTTCCCTCCTCCTAGTCTCTTTATCTTTCAGAAATATTTATGTGCTTTGTTCTGTTTCTGTTCTGTATTTCAATCCCAAATAACCTACATTCTTTGAATATATAAAACTTATCTTTAAACCATCCTTTATCTACATATTTTCTTACTGCTTAATTACTTGTATTATTCCAAGCCTTTTTTCTTTTTCCCCAATCTTGTTTCTAAAATCATATAAAATGATTTTAATTGATTTTACCCATTCAATTTGTGATTCTTATTTTCTATTTCTTTTCTCATTTATAATTTCTTTTATATTTGACTGCTTACTTTATTTCTTCTATAAATAAATTTTGGTTTCTAAATGCTTCTTAACTAGTTTTCTGCCTTCTTTGTTTTCTATTAAATTTACTATATGACTTTGACTACCATTTCTTTTTTCATATCTTAAGAAAACTGCTGTTTGCTTTAAAGTTTTCAATTACATATTTCGGTAATTGCAACCTTTTATATTACATTTTATTCATCTAACTTATTTTTAGCAGCTTAGTAGAGTAGAGACTGCAGAACTCTTCTATTTCTATTTCTGTCAAAAATTACATTTTCTTTCTACTAATTTCTATTCTCTCACTTGTTTCATTATTTTTCTTTAAAATATTCCAATGTTAAGACACATTTTCAAATACTTTTTTGAAATTAGACTAGAAATGACTAGACTAATGTGCATTCTAGGCAATCATTGCTTGTCTTTGATCAGAGATTTCTTTGCATTTTACTTAGTGCTAAGTGTGTAAGGCCTCAAATCTACCTTTTCGTAAATCGTCTGTAAATCTCTCCATCTATAAGGTCAACCTCCCCCATTTGATTAATTAAACCACGATTTCCAAACTATACAAAACCGGCGTGTGCATCTCATTTGGGAAATGTGTGTGCGAGTGATTGATCAATCAACCGATCGATCGATCGGCAGCAGCAGCGGCCTTTCACTCGGACATCGGCGGGCGATCGATCCATTAGCCCTTTGTCTTGGCCAATTGTCCATTTGCCTGGCCGGTGGACAAAGAGTCGTTAATTGCTAGAGTTGGCCAAAGCAAAGCAAAACTCATGTAAATGAAATGAAGTAAAAAGGCAGCTGCTGCGGCTGCTGCTGCTGCTGCTGCTGCGACTGTTGCTGGCGGAGAAGTGTTATGCAATCGGCGCTGTCGCAGCGGCAGAGTTTTGCAATAGTTAACAATGTAACGGTAATCGGGCAACGGGACCCAATCATGAATGAAGCTTACGGTCTGCGCGAGCTTTGCCTTTTACTTTCAATCGCACACACGCAGCCAGTGGAGCTCAGAGCCGGACTTGGCGTTTTTCTTTTCTGGTCCGAAGAAAATACAAAATTTGTGCTTGAAAATATCCAAGACAAAGTTAAAGAAACATTATTAAATCTAAGCCATGGATTAATTATGGTCTAAATGGTCTAAAGCTTACTACAAATGGTCTACAGGGTTCCCAAGTGTATATTAATTTATTTTAATATTTTATATTTAAGCTTCTTAATTTTCAGTCTATGGCTAATTCTGAGGAATCTATACAAATTATGTTTACTTTTTAAGTCTTTAAGATCGAGAGACAATTAATGGAAAATGTTGTGGAAGTAATCAAAATTTTTTATATACAATGTTTTAATTTTAACTTTTAAAAAAAAGTATACAATTTCTAGTTAGGAACTTTTTAGAGTTATAAAATCTGAAAAGATGGTATTTAAAATCGAATAGAACACATAAAAAGCATTTATTAGCTAATATTACACATACGCAACGTTGACAATTAATACTTTCGTGCTTATACTTTATGTTTTAAAATTTAAGCTACTAATTTAAGCTTATAATTTAAGTTTTATAATTACAGCTTCTAATTTAAGCTTCTTCTTTGAATAATTTATATATTTATGTACATATATAAAATTTATAATATTACCCATACGCAACGTTGACATTAATATTTTCGTGTTAATATGTACTTTACTTCTAATTGCAGCTTCTTCTTTGAATAATTTTTATTTATATAATTTTTAATTTATAATTTCTATTTATAATTTCTATAAACGTCAACTCAGTTTTTGATGTTAAAAAATAGCTGAATTTGTCTCTCGCTTTGCATGCACACCTACAATGCACACCCAGCAACAACAACGACTACAATAATTTGTGACAACACTTCGGTTGCACCACCCCCCGCCCCATCTCACTCCCACTCACCACCCCCAAAACGCCCCCCAAGCGCTGGCCGGCGCATTCGAAAAACCAACAAAAATTAAAGCTTTGCAAAAAAAACTGTGGTTCGCCTTTAAGGGGTTTTGCTTTTGTTTTTGTTTTCGTTTTCGTTTGCTTTGGTTTTTTCGGTTGTTGGGGGCTTTGCTTTGGCGCTTTTGTTTTGCTGTTATTTCTGTTGTGTGTGTGTGTGTGTGCGAGTTTGTGGAGCCGCTGTCGCCACCGTGCGACGCTGCGCCGGCGCAGTCGCTGCTCTGCTCCTTCTGCTTCTTCTTCTTCGCGCGCGGCATAAATCTTTCCAGTTGAGTTTGGAACGCGTACCCGTCGAAACGTGCCCAGCGGAAGTTTGTGTGATTTTTTTTGGTTTTCGAGTGTTTATATTTGAATATATCCGTCTGTCGTCTACCTACAATACCATTTTACGATTTTCTTCGGTGAGTGTGCTGCTCTGCGAGTGTGCTGCATTTTTCGAGTGGTTAACCAATTCGCACTTCCGGTCGTGCATAATTTTATAGCGGAAACATGCAGGGACTTCAACTGTGCAGCGTCCTCATCCTGGCGGCCTGCTTTGCCAGCGGTAAGTGTTGGTGGCTAACGGGCCAAGTGGCCAAGTGGCCAAGTGGTTACCCAATGCCCGAATAGGGCCTTGGAATGGACTCCCAATTAGCGCAACCTTTCGATTGCCTCGCGTGTGTGTGGTTTTTTTTACGACGAAGCTTTTACTTTCAAAAATTTAACAAATTTTGAATTAAAAAAAAAAAAACAACACGAAATAAATTCCATTGCAATCGGAGGAGAAGGAGAATGAGGAGGAGGGAATGAGGTGCGAGGTGCTTGGAGTACACCAAAGTTCCAAGTGGTTAGAAAAGTCCAGTTTAATTACTGGTCTCCAAAACGAAGGCTAAGTCCGCAGATTAGCCACTCTGCTCCACTTAACCCTGAGCCATAACCCCATCCTACCCTGCCCCGACACCGATACCAATCCATGGCTGATTTCGCATGCAGATCGGGTGCCGATCAACGATCACCGATCACCGGTCACCGATCGCCACTCTAACCAATCCACCAGCCCACCAATCCACCAATCCTCCAATCACTTTTGCTTTTGTTTCAGCCAACCAACTGGACTGACTCACTTGGGTGTGGGCCAGATCTTGGAGCTGGTGCTGGTGCTGGGCACGGCCAATACACCATATATATGTCTTATATCATATGTCTAATGAACTGAGGCAAATGCCAGGCCCGGTCAAAGTAGAACTCGGTCTTGTCAAACCAGTTGACAATTAAGTAAGAATATAAATAAGACAAAGACTCTGAAAGCGATCGCATTATACGATCTAGTTCTGGGTTAACCAACGCGACCAGTTTCGACCAGTCGGAAAGGTTGGATAGATCGGATCTGATTTAAATGGAATAACTAATCGCACGTTTTCGGCTTATCGATAAGGCATCGATAAATGTCTTATAATTATTGAAGTTGATGCGATAACAAAGGGATTCTAAAGCTTGATAGGATAGGATTGATTGGTTCCTAAGTTGCCTTATACATAACTCTTTTGATTGGATTAGCAATTTGGTATCGAAAATCTTGTTGCTGTTCTAAATTCTCTCATCATAACCCAGCAGAAACTTGATCATCCTGATCCTTAAGGATCGATGACACTCTCTCTCTCTCTATGAAGACCCATTGACAGCCATTTGTGTGCAAGACAAATTACCGGAAATCTTCACCGATTTAAATATACGCCTTGTGGACACATGAGCTTTCGGCTGTGGGCTTCGAGAAAAGTGTCGGCAGGCAGGCAGACAGGCAATCAACCCGCCGCCCGCCCAATCTCGATGGCATCGGCATTCCAAGCGTCCGCTTACATCACACACCACACACTCCACACACACACACACTTTGTCCCTGGTTGCTCCACTCCGCTCCATGGGACTCGCATGGCAGTGCCGCGCCGCTAGACGGTGCGAAGATGCGCGAAAGTGTTGTGGCGGTGGCGTCACTTGCACTGGCCCCAAAACCAGTTGAGCAGCGGGTATTCGCATTCGGATTCGGATGCAGCTGGGAGGCGGACAGACAGACGGACTGGCAGACTGGCAGACAGGAAGGAAGTGGAAGTGATTCGGGTTTGACAATGGTGGGAACAGTTGCCACAGCTGTCTAACAATCGATGCACTGCAGCCATTACACAGAAAATGATCATAAAAAATTGAAGCTTAGGGTTGCTAACAGGATCATGGCTAAAGGCCATGAAGTGTATCCCCAGAATCCCATAAATTCCTAATCCCTTCTCCTTGATCAATTCCAGGCCAAGCCCTGGCCGTGGGCTCTCCGGAATGCCCGGAGAAGTACGGCGAGCAGGCATATGCCCACACGGAGAACTGCGACCAGTTCTTCCTCTGCACCAACGGCACCTTGACCCTGGAGACCTGCGAGAACGGGCTGCTCTTCGACGGCAAGGGTGCAGTGCACAATCACTGCAACTACAACTGGGCGGTGGACTGCAAGGGTCGCCAGTGGGATCGTAAGTGTGCACACTTACCTACAAGCTAGCCGTAGGGTTACTCTCATCCATCCAACCAACCAACCAGCCACTCCCATCTCAACGCCCGGCTGCGAGTACCAGTTCGGTCTGTATGCGGTGTCCAAGGACTGCTCCACAACGTACATCAAGTGCGCCCACGGAGAGCCCCATGAGCAGGACTGCGATGCCGGATTGGCCTACGACGAGCGTATCCATGGCTGCAACTGGCCGGATCAGCTGCTGGACCACTGCAATCCCGAAGGTGAGAGATTGTTAGCAATCCCGCAGGAGAGAGAGGAGGGGACTAACCAAGCCCTTGATTGATGTCCTTTCAGCTGTTGTTGGCTTCAAGTGCCCCACCAAGGTGGACCCCAATTCCGTGGCCGCCCGCTTCTGGCCCTTCCCCCGCTTCCCCGTCTCCGGGGACTGCCACCGCCTGATCACCTGCGTCGAGGGACATCCCCGTCTGATTAGCTGCGGCGAGGACAAGGTCTTTGACGAGCACACGCTCACCTGCGAGGAGCCCGAGTATGCCAGCGGTGGCTGTGCCAACTATGGCAAATAGGCAATAAATCGCAGAGATCGCAGAGATCGCGGAGATTGCGGAGATCGCTCTGTATATACGTACATGCTATACATATGTGTACATACAATGTTAAAAAACCAAGCTCCACTGCCCCACTATTGCTGTTTCCTCCTCTTTTTTTGACACACGCCTGCACCGTCCCGATTTCCTAGCCCAAGACAAAGCCACACACACCGAAAGTGTGGCGCAATCAGTTTCTTCGCTTGTTAACCGACCTTGTCGTCTCCCTGCCCCTCATGTTTCTCCGTTTTCTGTAATATTAACTCTTTTTTTTTTGTTATTTGGTCTCTTCTCTTGTATATGAATCGCAATAAAGTTAATTTTATTTATTGTACATTTATTCAAGGCACAAAATACGCAATTGAATGGGTGAGATTATGTTTGGCGGGGGGATGCTAATGTCATTATTAATTGAAGGTTTAAAAGCCTAAATAATTCAAGTTAAAATGTTTCCTCTTGAATTATTGAGACCCGGATTCATATTGGTCAATGAAAATAATCTATCAGGTTTACTTTTTGCGGATTCATGAAGTTTTAAGTAGCAGTTCTACCACAACTTTTCATGGAGTTAAGAATGGTTCTTATAACCTTCCCAAGAACTTTCACAAGAATAAAAACAATGCCTTTGTGGTGTAAAATAAACCTATTCAAAGTGTTTTATTAAATATTAAAGTATACCAATGATTATTACCTTATGTAAATAGTAAAATATTAGCTTGTTGATACAAAAACTGTAAATTCGACAAAAATGCGTAGTGGAAGCAATATAATAAGACCGAAAAGCGCTATCTCTGTCAAGTTACAAAAAGGAACAGTTGATAAAACTTTACAAGAGAATACTTATTAGAGGGAGGATCAGATCATACTATAACTTGCAAGGCTTCCCTGGAGGTCCTACTTAAACCTCAGACTCTTCGAACAAATATAGAGATATGATGTGGTTTTTCGGTTACAAAAAGTACTTGCAATACTTACAATACATACAGTATTTCGATTAATACGATTCGATGTACAAAAGATTGCGGAAGAGGCGTGCTGCTGCCCCCTTCAGCTTGCAGATCCATCGATTTATGTGGCGCTAACCAAACCAAAATCTATCACATCGAAAATACATAAATCAATTATTGCTACGGCTTCAGTCCACCAGGTGACGGTTGTGGTCCTGGGGAGTGGAGAAGATAATCGCGTAGATGAGGCCATCGCGCACGGACTCCGTGGGATTGCCCACCTTGAACATGAACTTGACGCGGTTGCAGTCGGCGTCGGGCACGCACGAGTACATGGGATACCAGCCGGTCTTGTTGAAGACCACGTAGATCTTGTAGATCTGGTTGCGGTAGATGTACACGGGCCGGTCGAAGGTGATGTCCAGCAGCGAGTCGTAGCGCACGCGGGCCGTGCAATGCGTGTACGTGATCCGCGAGCCGTGCATGTCCTGGATGTGGGCGTACAGCACCTCCGTGTAGCGCTCCGTGAAGCCGGCGGAGGTCATCAGCTCGCCGCACAGCACTCGCGTGGGCACCTGCACCCCGAGGATCCAAATGTTCGTGTCCACCTGGAAGGTAACGCCCGCATCCGTTACGCTCGTGTTGCGGAAGTCAAACTGGCGGGTCAGAGAGCGCAAGCAGTAGGCGCGCACCATGTCGTTGTGCGAGTTTCCAGCGGCCGAGCCAGCGCCTCCAGCTGCCGCCGATCCAGGTGCTGCTGGTCCGCCTCCTCCTCCTCCACTACCCTCGTTATCGTTGGCTGACGCCTGTGGTGCTGCTCCGCCATCGTAGGCATCGCCGAAGCACCGCAAAGTGGCAGGCGCCGGCGCGGGTTCTGGCACGCCCACGGGTTCTGGGGCACGCATGCCCAAGTCTTCGCCGCCGAAGCCGAATCCAGCGCTGATGGATCCGAAGCGCGGTGCATTGCCCATTATCATGCCCCCGCCGCTGCCGCCGCCGCCGCCACCCCCTCCACTGCGTACCGTCGGTCCCGAAATCGGAAAGCAAACACCTGCAGGGGCGAGGCCGGGGCCTGCGTGGCGGTACGAGGAGGAGGACAGCTCCCGCTGGCCATGCCGGTGCCCCGACTCGTAGAAGTTGCGCGTGCTGCGCGATACGCAAAAGCCCTCGGGCATGTGACAGTCATTCAGCGTGGGACTGGAGATCTTAATGAGGATGGCCAGGGCCTCGTGCTGCTGCAGCAGCTTGGAGCGCGCTGGTCCCTCGGCGAACTGCTGCGGCGTCATGGTAAGGAAGCGGATTTTCTTCACTGCCTGCCGCAGCATGGCGCTATCGAGTATGGTTCGCTGTGCGTCCATTATGTTGATCATGTTGGCAGCGGCATCGCCGGAGGCGTCGCTATCGATGATAACCAGGTCATCGGAGCCGGTTGCCACGTCCAGGGGAGGCGAGCCAGACACAGAGACAGGGGCTGTGGCAGTGGTTACTGCGGCGGCAGAAGCTGCAGCGGCAGCAGCAGCAGCAGCAACAGCGGCTGCGGCAGCCGCTGAAGTGGAAGTGGAGGCCATGCCGGCGTCCGTCTCGAAGCTGTCGCCCTCGTCGTCCTGATGCATGTGCTGCACCATTGCCGCCACATCGGGCTCCATCTTGATCTCCTCGACCATCACGTGGCCGCCGGAATCATTGGGCGACTCTTTCGCCAGCCTGGCCTCGCCGTCCCGGTCGCCGGCATCCTCCTGCCCGCCATCGCTCTCGTTCAGGATGCCCCGTTCGCTGGCGAACTTGAGCAGGCAGTTGAACAGATCCAGCTCGGAGTCGATGTTGAGGCGGTTCTGGTCGAGAATGGCCATCAGGGTTGAGACCTCGATGTCCAGGAAGCTGGGGTCGGAGAGCACCTCGCGTGTGTTGGCCGCGATCAGTTCCATGCTGCTCTGCATCAGGCGCGGCTCGTCGAACAGCTTGGCGAACTCGTAGGCGCGGCAGGCGTTCTTCGGACTGAGGTCCGCCCAGAGGAAGTGCGTGCAGCGCGTAACCACGTGCGGCAGCATGTACTTCTTGGCCACATAGCACAGCTCGCAGGCCTTGTCGAAGCTGCCGATGGTGATGCGGTCCGTGTAGATGTACTCCAGCAGCGCCTCGAACGCCTCCGGCTGCACGTCCGGTATCACGATTGGGTCAGTCTTGTCCGGCAAATGCCCGTAGAACATGCGCTCGAACACCGGCGAGGCCATGGCCAGCAGCAGCTTGTGGCCGGCGATCAGCCGCTGGTTCGGCACCGAGCCCACCAGGAAGCGGCAGTCGGCCCACTTCTCCGAGTGGAGCAGATACTGCCCGCGGTCCTTCATCTCGGTCAGACCGTTCTGCCAGTCGGGGTCCATTGTGTCTGCGTGTGTGCGCGGTTGGATGCGTGCTTGGATGACGGTGTCTGGGTAGCGATTGGGAGCGTCGTCTGCAGATCAGCAGCACGGAGATGCGGCCATGTGCCTTCCAGTGTTTGTGCGAAAACTTTGCTTTAATTGCGCGTCGAGTCGCGGATTTGCAAGTGCCAACGTAAATTAGAGATGGACCTTTATCGATAAGCTCGATTACTCAGCGCTTGCACTTTTTGTACGATGCAGTATTTTTTTTTAGTATTTTTAGACGGCTTTCGACTGTTTGCCTATCGGTCTCCGCTCATCCGTTCACAGATTTCAAATTAAGGATCCCGCCAATCCGCAAATTCGCAATAACTCCTGAAACCTCTTAAATAAATAATGCAAAATAAACTTTTTAATTTTGTGTGCTTATATAGAACTGAATTATGGAACTATTAAGCTTACCGTTACCCTTTAACCACAAACATTTCTTGACAGGACACCCTTAGCCTCCCTCAAGGATCTTAGTAAAGATTTCTGTGATACGTTTTAGCTTCTGAGTTTATGACCTTTGTGTCGGCCGCACATTTATCCCGCCATAGCGATTTGTTTATTTTTTATGAAATGACTCTTATGATTGTTATCATTTTGCGACTCAAACAATCTTAATCTAAATCCAAATAGGTGAAGTCTATGAATAGCAGGGAAATGTAAAGTAAAGTTCACTAATCAATCCAACCCGCAAGTGATTGATTTACAATGCTGGCCATAAATTTATGGCCGGCAATCCAGATTAATATTCTGACCGTCTGCCTTCCCGGGGCATAAATGGCGATGTTCGGATGGTCCGGAGCAGCAGTAGCCTTCCGAGAATTCCTAAGAGCAATAGCAGTAATCATGAAGTGTGCCGTAGTCGTTGTCCTGACCCTTTTCGTGGCCAGTGCCTGGGCCCAGCCATTGGATATGCCCGCCCAGCTGGACGCCCAGGTGCGCAGCGTGGTGGACGAGATGACCGAGCTGGGCAAGTCCACCGGCGAGACTTTGGTTCATCAGTACGAGGCGATTGTCCTGGAGCCTCAGCATGAGCTGGAGGATGCCCTCGAAGCGGTAGAGGCTCGTCGCCAGGAGAGTCCCGAGTGCGTGGCCGCCGAGGACGAGGAAATCACCCGCATTGTCGATGTCGCCCATGAAGAGCTCCACTCCTGCGGCGTCGTGGCTGCCCACACCTCTGCGGAGATCGCCACTGACGTCAGTGCGGCCACCCAGCAGCTGGTCTTCGGCGGCTACAACCTCGGAGTCACCTACAACAAATGCCAAGGCTACAAGAACTCCGTGTTGAAGAGCACCTGCATGGCCAAGTTCTACATGCAGGGCACCCTCTACCTGGTCAGCGCCCGGTCCTCGATCAAGACCATCCGCAAGTCCACCAGCGAGCGCATCCCGGCCGTTTTCACCGACAGCAATGTGTGCACCCACGACGCCTCCGCCCAGGCGGTGTCCAGCCTCCAGGAGGTCAGCAAACACATCGACGCCTGTGTCTCCCGACGCCGCTAAATCCTTCCGGACGGCCCCCGTCTGAGTTTTGCAAATAAAAAATGCCAAGAGCTACAATTCACTTGAAATTAATTGGGGGATAGAAACTCAGATGTTTATTACAAATTTGTAATTTAACATTGTTCCGAGGTCTTTAACATTTCGCGGGATGGTCACACTTTCCATTTGGTTGAAGAGAAGAACTAGTTCCGGCTCCCGCGACTGGTAAATTGCAAAAAATGTTCGGGCTACTTAGACACCTGTTCAAGTTGCAGTTTGTCTTCGTGGTGGCCGCCGTTTTCGCCGGCATTTACCACGTCGAGATCAGGCAAGTCCTGCGCCAATACTCGGACCTCTATCTGACCAAAGCCGGCCTGGAGGAGGAGGCCCTTCCGGTGAAATTCCAAGCCGGGCTCTTCACGCCGGCTGAACTCTCGCAGTTTGACGGCGAGGATGGCCGACCGATTTACCTGGCCCTGCTGGGATCGGTCTTCGATGTCTCCCGGGGCATCAAGCACTATGGAGCCGGCTGCAGCTACAACTTCTTTGTCGGCCGCGATGCCTCCGTGTCGTTCATTTCCGGGGAATTCGAGGATTTCAACCCGGCAACGGCGGACGATGTGCTCACCCTGAAGCCGGACGACCTGATAGGCCTGGCCAACTGGCGTGACTTCTACGAGAAGGACTACGTCTACAAGGGCAAGCTCATAGGTCGCTTTTACGACGAGCAGGGCACTGCAACCGCCTACCACCACAAGTACCTGGAGCTGCTGCAGCTGGCGCAGGAGGCCAAGAAGCAGGTCGAGGAGCTGCGCTCCCGCTATCCTGGCTGCAACATCGAGTGGAGCGAGTCCACGGGCACGCGGGTGTGGTGCACCACCACCAGCGGCGACGGCAAGGAGCGCTCCTGGGCCGGTCATCCACGGAAGCTGTACAGCCGCGGCAACAAGAGCTTCCAGTGCGCCTGTGTGCCCGAGCCGGAGCTGGATGAGATCGATGCGAGCGGCAAGGCAGCCATAGGGGATGCCATGCTGAAGCCCTACGATGATTGTGCGCCGCGGGCGCAGGAGTGCTTCTATAGGGTGTGAGCGGCAGCTCCAAAATGTACATATAAATACCTGTACTTAACTCGTAATAAAGTCCGTTTTTTTTGAGTGTAGCTCTCCCACTGGTTCCAGTTCCAGTTCATTTCTGCAAAGCTGGATCTGGATCCGCTAACAGCTGTTGGGCGAGAGTCGATAAGTTGCATTTATTTTTGTTTACAGCCGCCTTGGTAATTATTTGCTTGAGGCGAGTAATCCAGTGGTTGCCACATGGCGACCCACACGGAGAAGCCACCGGCTGTGGACGCAGCCACTGAGGACAGCGGCCTGCTCTCCGCCACCGTGGTGGCCGGTCTCAAGAGTCTGGGTAGCATTATTACGCCCGCCCTGACCAAGCTGCTCATTGCAAACGCGCTGAAGCTAACCCTCCATCCGGATGCAAGTAAGTGAGCATGGATTAGGAGGTTCCAAGTGTAATTATATGGCACCTATTACCCCCTTAGCTATTGCTCCCGTGCCAGAGATCTACGCCAGCAACGCGGCCTGCGCCAAGCAAAGTGAATACGCTGTTGTCACCCTGCTCTCGCTGGCCACCAAGCACGGCTGGGATGGCTTCACGCTCCGCCAACAGCTGGAGCAACTGTCCATCGGCAGCGTGGCCATCGAGGAGCTGGCCCGCGTGTACGAGGACAATCGCAAGGATCTGGTGCTGCGGCAGCTGCAGCTGGGCCACAATTTTCCGCACATCACCGACATCCAGTGGCGCATCGCCTGCGACGTGAAGTCCTCCACTTCCGATTGCAGCACCGGCGTGGCCAGCTTCCACATCAATCTGGGCAACTTCCGGCCGAGCAGCGGCGAGCGCGTAACCATCGTGGAGTTCGTCTGCAACGCCGAGGAGCTGCAGTCGCTGATCAATCGCCTGAAGGAGATAGAGAGGCACTGCGGCCAGATGGCCGTGGCTTAGGAGGAGGCGCATGACATTCTTAAAGTTTATTTCTCAGCAATATACATGTTTAACAGTAGCTATCAGCTATATGTACAGGGTCGTCGGGTCGCCGGGTCGCGGAACATAACAAATTGATGAACAGTGAACACAGTTATCATCACTAAAACGAATAGTTCCCAGGCCCCTGGGCTTCATTGCGGCGGAATGCGGCGTCCCATTGGCAGCGGATCCTCCTCAGCGAAATCGTGCCACACCAGCAGCTCCATCAGCTCCTTATAGTCGTTGGGGGCAGTGCAGAAGATGGTGCCCGAGAAGCGGGTGCGATCGTTCTTCTCTGCGGCAAGGATTATGCAGTGGTTCTTCTGCTTCAGCGACATGTTTAGGCCACGGAACCGATGGTCCTGTTTGTACAACTTGGGCCCGTCCTTCGGCATAATGTACGGTTTGCCGCTGAACGGATTGAGAAAGTCTGCCCAATAGCCCAGCGCCAACAGGCGATAGCTAATGTCCCGAGCAGCCAGCACAAACTGGGGGAAAATGAACGGGATGGTTATTACAAGTGAGGGCTTGGACTTCGTCTCCACTCACCTTGGCTGCACCCTTTTCAATGTCCCCCTTATTGCTCAATGTGAGCATTGTAACTGGCGCATTGCGCTGTGACCCAATCCGCATGGGGAATATCTCCGCGAGCGCCTCGCGAAGCAGCACCGGGCACTGGCAGCAGGTGAACTCGAGACGCGACCCGTCGCTGTTGTTCTCCTTCGTAAAGTTGACCAACTGGTCGAGCGGAGCCATCAGGCTGACGGTGGTTGAGTCGCCCTGCCAGGCAGGCCCTATGGCATAGGGCAGGTAGAAGCGGTTGTTCTTCGAGGCGGTTAGCTCCCAGTTCGGTTCGCTCTCCAGGGTCATTAGCTCGTCGTCGTCGTAGTCGTCGACGCGGCGGCGCGACTTGGACACTGTCTTGAACGACGGGTCAACGTCCCAAGGCGGTCCGTTGCGCTTGGCGTAGTTGGCCCGCTGAGCGGAGGCCATCGGGAGCGCCGAGCTCATGTCTGGCACTAGGAATCCGCGCAGGGCGGCCATCGGCATCCAGCTGCCAGGACCCATGGGGCCCAGTACGCGAGTGAGGGATCGTGACATAATTATATCATCGGCTTTTTGCTGCAAATCAAATGCGTAAAAACCGTTGGCAATCTTTGCTCTTTCCCCAAGGTGCCACCAAACCCAAACCCACTCACCTTCGTTTAGAGTCCGGAAGATCGCGGGCGTTGCGTTAGGGGCTTGCTGTCGGATTCTCCGTGTAGCTTTTGAATTTTACTTGCAATTTTGTCTAGACTTGGAGCCACACGAATATGTTTTAAAGGAATACTGTATTCCAAGCGAACGGATATAATAATTATTTTTACACAGTGCTAGGGCAGTGTTACCATGTCAGCTGGTTGACAGCAATAGCAGTGCACGGAAAATACTGAAATTTGCTTCGAAACATACGAACGTAAGCTTTCGTCGTGTTATCGATAACAGTAGGCAAAAACGAGGCTTGAATCCTCCCATTTTCAGTACAAATTCTTCAATTTCTGGATTTCATGCACCAGGCGAACAGAATCAGCAGAGGGTGACGAAGATCTGTTATAAACTGTTATACTTTATCCGAGTTTCGAACCACAAATGCAACTCTGTGGTTAAAATGCAACTCTGTGGTTAAAATGCAACTCTGCAGACCTCCAACCATCCAACTGAGCGGTTAGTGCAACCGTCTTTTTAAATTCAAATTCAAAAGTGGCCGTTAACGAATTTCACGGAAACTTATTTTCGTTTTCAAATAACATTCAAATTGGGCAGTTAACTTAATTAACGGACACTTATCGTCATTATAAATTCGAATTTAAATGTGACGGTTAACTTATTTGGCGGAAACTTGTCATTTTGAATTCGAATTTAAATGTAACGGTTAAATTAATATAGTATATTTAATTTTTATTTTGTTGTTTTAATAGTTGTTTTTGTTGTAAAAGAGTTGCAGTTGTTGTTGTAGGCAAAAAGGAGGCTTCAATCCTCCCATTTTCAGTACAAATTCTTAAATTTTTGGATTTCATGCACCAGGCGAACAGAATCAGCAGAGGGTGACGAAGATCTGTTATAAACTGTTATACTTTATCCGAGTTTCGAACCACCACCTTAAAATGCAACTCTGTGGTTAGCGCAACCATTATAACTGGGCGGCCACTAACCGTCTTTTTAAATTCAAATTCAAATTCAAAAGTGGCCGTTAAAGAATTTTACGGAAACGCATTTTCGTTTTCAAATAATATTCAAATTGGGCGGTTAACTTAATTAACGGACACTTATCGTCATTATAAATTCGAATTTAAATTTGACGGTTATCTTATTTGGCGGAAACTTGTCATTTTGAATTCGAATTTAAATTTGACGGTTAACTTATTTGGCGGAAACTTGTCATTTTGAATTCGAATTTAAATTTAACGGTTAAATTAATATATTTACAAATTGGCATCTTACTTGCCGCCAGAGATGCCCATTTAGCTGTGTTGCAATATTGGGATAAAATGGCATCTTACTAGCCGCCAGAGATGCCCATTTAGCTGTGTTGCAATATTGGGATAAAATGGCATCTTACTAGCTGCCAGAGATGCCCATTTAGCTGTGTTGCAATATTGGGATAAAATGGCATCTTGCTAGCCGCCAGAGATGCCCATTTAGCTGTGTTGCAATATTGGGATAAAATGGCATCTTACTAGCCGCCAGAGATGCTCATTTAGCTGTGTTGCAATATTGGGATAAAATGGCATCTTGCTAGCCGCCAGAGATGCCCATTTAGCTGTGTTGCAATATTGGCGCAAAATGGCATCTTACTAGCCGCCAGAGATGCCCATTTAGCTGTGTTGCAATATTGGGGCAAAATGGCATCTTACTAGCTGCCAGAGATGCTCATTTAGCTGTGTTGCAATATTGGGACAAAATGGCATCTTACTTGCCGCCAGAGATGCTCATTTAGCTGTGTTGCAATATTGGGACAAAATGGCATCTTACTTGCCGCCAGAGATGCTCATTTAGCTGTGTTGCAATATTGGGACAAAATGGCATCTTACTTGCCGCCAGAGATGCTCATTTAGCTGTGTTGCAATATTGGGACAAAATGGCATCTTACTTGCCGCCAGAGATGCTCATTTAGCTGTGTTGCAATATTGGGACAAAATGGCATCTTACTTGCCGCCAGAGATGCCCATTTAGCTGTGTTGCAATATTGGCGCAGAATGGCATCTTACTTGCCGCCAGAGATGCTCATTTAGCTGTGTTGCAATATTGGGACAAAATGGCGTCTTACTACCGCCATTGCTGTGTTGCAATATTGGGACAAAATGGCGTCTTACTACCGCCATTGCTGTGTTGCAATATTGGGACAAAATGGCGTCTTATCTACCGCCATTGCTGTGTTGCAATATTGGGACAAAATGGCGTCTTATCTACCGCCATCGCTGTGTTGCAATATTGGGACAAAATGGCGTCTTACTACCGCCATTGCTGTGTTGCAATATTGGGACAAAATGGCGTCTTACTACCGCCATTGCTGTGTTGCAATATTGGGACAAAATGGCGTCTTATCTACCGCCATTGCTGTGTTGCAATATTGGGACAAAATGTCGTCTTACTACCGCCATTGCTGTGTTGCAATATTGGGACAAAATGTCGTCTTACTACCGCCATTGCTGTGTTGCAATATTGAGACAAAATGGCATCTTACTAACCGCCAGAGATGCCCATTTAGCTGTGTTGCAATATTGGGGCAAAATGGCATCTTACTAGCTGCCAGAGATGCTCATTTAGCTGTGTTGCAATATTGGCGCAGAATGGCATCTTACTTGCCGCCAGAGATGCTCATTTAGCTGTGTTGCAATATTGGGATAAAATGGCATCTTGCTAGCGGCCAGAGATGCCCATTTAGCTGTGTTGCAATATTGGCGCAAAATGGCATCTTACTAGCTGCCAGAGATGCTCATTTAGCTGTGTTGCAATATTGGGACAAAATGGCATCTTACTTGCCGCCAGAGATGCCCATTTAGCTGTGTTGCAATATTGGGATAAAATGGCATCTTACTAGCTGCCAGAGATGCCCATTTAGCTGTGTTGCAATATTGGGATAAAATGGCATATTGCTAGCCGCCAGAGATGCCCATTTAGCTGTGTTGCAATATTGGGGCAAAATGGCATCTTACTAGCTGCCAGAGATGCTCATTTAGCTGTGTTGCAATATTGGGATAAAATGGCATCTTGCTAGCCGCCAGAGATGCCCATTTAGCTGTGTTGCAATATTGGCGCAAAATGGCATCTTACTAGCTGCCAGAGATGCTCATTTAGCTGTGTTGCAATATTGGGACAAAATGGCATCTTACTTGCCGCCAGAGATGCTCATTTAGCTGTGTTGCAATATTGGGATAAAATGGCATCTTACTAGCTGCCAGAGATGCTCATTTAGCTGTGTTGCAATATTGGGATAAAATGGCATCTTGCTAGCCGCCAGAGATGCCCATTTAGCTGTGTTGCAATATTGGGGCAAAATGGCATCTTACTAGCTGCCAGAGATGCTCTTTTAGCTGTGTTGCAATATTGGGACAAAATGGCATCTTACTTGCCGCCAGAGATGCCCATTTAGCTGTGTTGCAATATTGGGGCAAAATGGCATGATGCCTACCGCCAGAGATGCCCATTTAGCTGTGATGGAATATTGGGACAAAATGGCGTCTTACTTACCGCCAGAGATGCCCATTTAGCTGTGTTGCAATACTGGGACAAAATGGCATCTTACTAACCGCCAGAGATGCCCATTTAGCTGTGTTGGAATATTGGGGCAAAATGGCATCTTACCACATTTCCCCATTAATACCTGCCTGCAACTCTGTGGTTAAAATGCAACTCTGTGGTTAAAATGCAACTCTGCAGACCTCCAACCATCCAACTGGGCGGTTAGTGCAACCGTCTTTTTAAATTCAAATTCAAATTCAAAAGTGGCCGTTAACTAATTTGTTAAAAAATAAATTTAATATGTACAAAAAATTGTTTTTAAGTAAAAAAATCCCAAAAAAATCAACAAATTCTGTTCAAAAGTGATTTTATTTTATTTGTTCTAGTTCTCCTGGGGTTGAACTTTCGCACTGAAGTTTGGGATAGACATCAACTGGGATAACCAGTCAACTCACATCGTTCGGGCTAGTCATATCGCATCTGGAAAAATTAAATGTTAGTGAAACTTACAGCAAACAACAAACAACAAACACTACATTTCAATTCGATCGAAACCCGCGATGTCTCTGCGCAGCTTGTTCAGTTTCCGCGGCTCCAAAGATCTCCGCCACAAGGAGCCGGTGTGGCTGAACGTTTACGATCTGTCAAAGCTTAATGATTACACCATCGCCGTGGGCCTGGGCGTCTTCCATTCGGGCATCCAGCTATACGGTGTGGAGTATTGCTTTGGCGGACACGACCATCGCGCCACGTCCGGCATTACCGAGATGGAGCAGGCCGACAACAGGGACGACCTGCCGGAGATCTTCCGCTTCCGCGAGAGGATCTTGCTAGGATACACTAATCTAAGCAAGCAGGAAGTGCAACGCATTGTCGACCGGCTGGGTAGGCGCCAGTTTACCGGGCGCTCGTACCATATTGTGGCACACAATTGTAACCACTTCTCGGTTGCGTTGTCCAATATTCTATGCGGACGCCCCATACCCGGGTGGGTCAACAGACTGGCGAACCTGATCGCCCGTGTCCCGTTCCTCGCCCACTACCTGGCTCGGCCGCACCAGCGCCGCCAGCGTCGCCAGCGTCAGCGCCGCCCCGAGCCGCGAGCAGCGCAATTCAGGAGTACGAAATGACATCGTTTGTTGTTGTTTTTCATCACTTTCACAAATTCCTGATACCCAAGATGAGGATGCATCCACGGCCACTTTGTGATAGAGCTTCTACAGACTACAGAATAAAAAGGAGCTCGTGGTGAATTCCGACTGGGATACACCACGGAGGAGTCTATATTTTGACCGTTTCTCCTAGAATCCTTGACTGCTGACTTTCTTTTTTGAAGATCCACAGAGAAAGAGAGACTCGTAAACAGGGTAGACAGTGGCTCCCGTGGAATCCCTCCATCAGCGAAAGGACAAACATAATATTACATATTTATTTGTGGTTCTTAAACGGATAGCGCTGCTTGTATACATTTCTTTCCAAGGGTGTGTGTGGTGTGGTAATTAACCTAACATAAACTCGCCGCTGACGCGGAGTCCGGAGTCCCCGGATGTGTTCGTCGTACATATGCAAGCCTGCCTATCCCCCTAAATACTAAATTACAGAGTTCGTAAGAACAAAAAAAAAAGAAGTGTGACAGTTTAGTTAATAATTTACACGTGTATAGTTCGTAAGTGTTAGAATTAGAATAAATGTATTCTGCAGTAAGTTTTGTCTACGTTTTCGCGTGCACTACTCATTGGTTTTCCTGTGTGGTGTGTGTGTGTATAGGAAGGTATCTCTTTTTACCCGTGGAACCCAATTTAAACCCACATCTCTGACCTATACATTTTCCTGGAGGTGAAGTGAAGCTTTCCCTCTGCTGCTGTTTCCTTTCTTACATTCTTACGCATGTAAGGCCGCATGCCTCAATGTCAGATCGATTTAGTGTTCGATTTATTACCAAGAAAAAAAAAAAAAACACTAACTTCTCTAAGCCTAGTTCAAGCCGTGATGCTCTCTCTTTTATATAGTAAATGCGTCCCACATATTGATGACAACGAAACGTGTTAACTTAGTCCATTCATTCAACGTAGAAAAAAAATTAATGCGGCTAGTTTGGCCAGCAACCAAGCGTATCCTTGGCTCCTGCTCCGCGTCCAACCGCAAGCTACAACGGTATATATCTATGCGTGCATATATATCGCGAGTGAACACATCCCGATACGACGACGCCTCCTCCTCCTTACCTCCTTACTTGCCCAGCAGCTCCACGGCGCTGCCGCTGAGCGCGATCTTCTTCGCCGGCGGCTGCTGATCGGCGGCAGTGCTCTGCAAGAGAAAGCAGATCCTGAAGCATGTGGGGACTCAGTGTAACGGGTAAGCACTTACCATCGCGGAACTGTCACGCTTGCTGCTGCTACTGGAATTCGCAGCCGGACTCGCACCAGCTGCCGCAGCTGCTGATGCTGCTGCTGCTGCTCCCGTGCCAAATACCGCGCCGCCTGCGCTGGATGCGGCTGGCTTGGGCGCGGATATCTCTTCTTTAGGTGCGGGCGCAGCACTAGCGCTGGACAGTGACGACGCCGCGGCGGTGGTGGTGGCATCGGCAGCAGCCCCACTGCTGGCCACATTGCTGCTAGAGCTGGTGGCTGTGTCGGACTCGTCGGTGATGGTGATGGTGGCAGTGCTGGCCTTGCTGCCGGTGGCACCAGCCACCGAACCACCAGAAGCTGCGCTGGAACTAACCGTGGCTGTCGAGGCCGGAGTCGGAGTCGAAGCCGAAGACGAGGCGGAGGCCGTACCCGGCACCGAAGCTGATGTGCTGGCGGCAGTGGCCGCAGTCACCGAAGCCTCACTGCTCGTGCCCTTCGCGGCGGCAGCCACCGCCGACGACTCAGGCTTCTTGGGTTCCTCCTTCTTGGCCTGCGACTCTGGGCTCGGATCGACCCCGTTGTTGCTGGCTTCGGTGGACGGTTTTCTGGCGGCCGTTGCGTTGGCCAAGGCCGCCGACGAGTCAACAGCAGCGCTGGTAGCTGCTGCAGTAGCGGCTGCCGTTCCGGCTGCTGTTGCTGCTGCTGATGAGGCTGCTGCTGTTGCTGCTCCATCAACGGCAGCCGCTTCGCTCTGCTCTTCCGCACCGGATTCCTCGGACTTGCCAGCCTCGTACTCCTTGACGAGCTGATCGAGATTGTATCGTCGCCGATTGTTCACGAAAAAGGTACGCACATGCGCCTCCGTCTTGGTGGCCACCATCTTGGCGATCATCTGCACCCGAGAGAACATCAGTAAGGAGAAGGATAATGAGAAGGAGGAGACGGTCACTCACCTGATAATTCTTGCCGTACTCGCGAATCGCCATGAGTGCCACTTGAATCTCGTCCGGCAGCCAGCGAGCCGAGATGCGGGGCTGTACGGCTGCCGTCTCTGCACTGGCCACCGCTGACTTGGTGGCCACCTCCTCGACGGTGATGGCATCGCACTCCTTGTCCAGATGCTCCATCATCTGTCTGTTCTTCTGCACCTGCAACGGATCAGATCAGGGTGCAGGGGGGCAAATTCAATTGAAAGTTGTCAGCGAGTCCAAAGGGAAATGTGTGCGTGCGCGTGATGTGTGTGTGTGCAATGTGTGTGGATTGTTTGAGGGATCTAGTAGGGAGTGGGACTCCCCAGGCTACCAAGTACAGTCTGCGCACTGAACTGAACTTACTCCCCCCTCTTCTGGGAAAGGGTTTCTACCCCCTGAAATTGATGAATTAAAATGTTCTACTCTCCTTTCTGCCCCGTTTCCCAAGCACCTTACTTATTCAATTAGTTTGTAAAGCCTTCAGCTAACTTCTCCCACATTTTAACTATTTAAAAAGCTACCTAAAACTAGAGATAAAATAAAACCCTTGCCACCCCCTCTATGTGTCTCTTACTTCGGCCATGAGGGAGGTGATCTTCCGATCGCCCTCCGACAAATATTTGCTGGGATTTTCGCAGCTCGCCAGGGCTGTGAGATCGTCGTGATTGATGTACATGCCCTTGGGCGGCTTGCGCTTGGAGCGATCAGCTGCAGCGGCGCTGTTGTGAGTGGATCGTCGGGGGGCATTGCTCTCCGGCCCGGATATGGGTCGCCGGTTGCCCGTGCGCCTGAGTCGGGCGTTGGGTGTGGTGTGTGAGGGTGTGAGGGTGTCGTAGGGAGGGAACAGAGATCGGAATCGGAATTGGGATGCGGAAGCGGGAGGAGTAGAGAGAGATAAGGGGAAGAGATAGAAAACTTGGCATTAGCTTTTGGTGGCCTTCGGCTAGGTGGCTACGTGATGATATCTACCTCCAGTGCGTGTGACAACTCTTGCACATGCGCCCCAGCGGGGAATCGAACAGAATGTGGCACACCACATGGCATGTCTTGCAAAAACCGCCAACAACGACTCGGTCGCTGTTGCTCCCATCGTTGTTGCCGCCGCCGCCGCCATTGGTGGCCCCCTCAGTGATTGGTGTGCCAAAGCCGAGCACCTCGTCGCCCTGCGCATTGGTGGCGTATACGATGCCCAGGTGATCCGTGTCCAGGTCATTGCTGGTGCTGGTGTTGTGGCTGTTGCTACCTCCTCCTCCTCCTCCTGCATGGTTGTTGATGTTCTCTCCACTATTGCTGGCGGTGGAGTTGGTATTGGTGTTTGTGGTGTTATTGTTGTTATTGGCAATGCTGCTGGTGTTGTTGTTACTGTTGTTGCTGGCTGTGGTTGGTGTTGTGGAAGCATTTCCACTGGCGGAAGTGCTGTTGTTGCTGGCAGCAGCAGTGTCGCCATTGCTGCATTGTCCCTTCTGCCATTCACAGAGGGCAGAGATTCGAAGGCGCAGCAGCAATCAGATTCGGATTCAGATTCAGATTCGGTTTCGGAATCGAATTTGGGTTTAGATTTTGGCACATGGCACGTGGTTTTGATATATACATTTTGATCGGTTCGATCGGATTGGTTTCGGTTCGGTTTTGGTTTCGGTTTCGGTTTGGCATTTGGTTCGGATTTTGATTGAGTTTGAGTTTCGTTTTCGAATCGGGTTTTTTTGTGTGTAATTTGAGTGTTGGATTTTGGGCAGTGAAATGCAAAGAGAAGAGAAGAAAAACGTATTTGTTGGTTGCTTTAGTTCAGTTGGTAACACTTAACAGGTAGAAGAAGGTTTGGTATTGGTTTTTGAATTCATTTTGGGCCGCCACACGATGATGTCCTGCCACGCTCTCTCCGCTCTCTCCTTCTCTACTCTTCTCTGACTGCCCCTAAAAGCCGAAGCCCAACCAATCCAGATCCCGAGCCCGAGCCAACCCGAAATGCCACCTGGAGGAGCACACAGGCTCTAAAGGGAAACTCCTACAATCTCTCTCTCTCTCTCTCTCTGTCTCTTCTCTCGGGGAATGGGAATTGCGAGGGTTAGTATGGAAGGACGAGTGGGGGTTTTTCTTTTTGTTTTTACTTAAAATAGGATATTACACGTTCAGGGGATCCACAGATCAGAGATCTCGGATCATTTCAAGTTCAAGAGGTGCAGCAACAAGCGGAGAATGGAGAAAGGAGAAGAGGAGGGGAAAGGAAGGGCAGCTGGGAACTGGGGACTGGATGGAATGTGTGCTTGGATGGGTTGGTTATATGGTTACATGGGGGCGGGGCGAGAGGCGAATGGCAGTGAGATGCATATCTGTGATTCAGTGATCTGTGTAAGTGTCTTCGTGTGTCGGGGAAAGTAAGTATCGAGAGAAAAAAAAAAAACAAAACAAATACAAATACGAATACGAATCTCAATGAATAAGAAACACATACAAATTGTTGGTTTTTCGTTTAATCTTTTCGCAAACAAGATATGAATATATTAGGATTAGCATTAGTTTGTGGTTGGTGGATCCATCATTTATCATTTATCATTTATCATTTATCGTCTATCGTCTCTGCGCCCATACAAATATATCAAATATGTATAATTCTACATAGTTTAGTTTTAGTTTTAGTTTTAGGTTTAGGTGTAAGCCTTCTTGTTCGCTTTAATACTTAAATCAATCTCTCTTTGTTGTTGCATAAATTACTATTGTTACGTATGATAAGTTCTAATCCAATCTACATAATTATATATATTACGTAAAAAAAATGGGGGTTTTAAAATCGTATATACTAAATTATGTGTATATAAACAGAGAACTAATCGGTAGTCTAGTGTTGAGCTTCTTCTCAGGCGACAAATCCATCGAATCAACGAAGTCAACCAAGTTTTTTGCAGAATACATAAATCTCTGTTGTGCAATCTCTCTCTCTCTTTGTGTGTGTTTGTTGTGTGTGTGTTGTGTGTGTTTGTGTAATGTCAGTTTTTTCTTTTTTTCGTTCAAGTTCAAGTTCTTGTTTCATTTTTGGCATTGGTTTTCGATAGAAACTTTATGAGATGTATGCAGGCACGGCGATTATCTGAAAGAATAACGAACCAGAGACTGTGTGTGAAATTCGCTGGCTGGAGAGCACGACGAGGATCTCTCCCGGGAGGAACTACTACTGTCCGAGACCAGTCTCTTGCTGTTTTGATAAGCTCTCGTGGGTCTGGGTTTGGGTTTGTTTGTCTCTTGGACGATCTTCAAGTACAACTCGCGCCTGGATACATTCGAAAAGTTTGTTCGGGGGGCTCTTTGGGATTCGGATATGGTTTCAGTTACGGTTTGACAGTGTTGTGACCCTTCTGGGCATCCTAGCCTAGCCTAGACCTGCTGCCCTAACGAACTAGAGCTCAACAATTTACGTTAGTATTCATTCAGATTCATCGCGCACAAGGCGGCACTAGTGGCCCTAATGAGGAGAGGCGGAGTGGAGCCGTCTTCAGCTTGGTTCGGTCTGGTGTTCATGTGGGTTTCGAGTGTGTTTATGAATGAATGTGGTATGAGTGTGTGAGTGTGGGGGATGTGCGTGATGTACGTAATGTAATGTAATGTGTAATGTGGGAGCGGGGAAGGGATCGATCTCGTTGGCTGTTCGCTTAGCTAGTTCTAACTGATAATTACCTTGTCGTCGGTATCGGACTCCTCATTGCTGCCCACCTCGCTGCCGTTCTCGGAGCCCTCCTTGACCGCCGCCTTAATGGCCTTCTCCTGCCGGTCCATGGCGCTGCTGCGATGACGCGTCTTCTTCCACGAGTAGTAATACTTGACCAAACTGGCAATAGATTTGTCTGGCAGCTGTTGTTGGAACAATTGTTAGCCAAAAACACTACGAAAAGAGTGCTTCGTTCCACTCACCATCTGGCGGATGCGGTGGAAACTCTTCCCGTGAAACTGGAAGGCCTGCTCAAACAGCACCTTGTCCTCGATGGTCCACTCATCGGGGAAGGGCGTGAAGTTGGCCAAGTCCATCACGGCTCGCTCAAGATCGTGCTTGTGCCAGAAGAGCATGCCCAAGGCCTGTTCGCCATTGTAGCCGTACTTCTCCTTGGCCACCGAAATGTACTCCTCCACTGCAAAGAGAGGAGGTAGCGAGGCATTAGTTACTGACGGATGCGGTATAGGGAATGCAGGATCGTACGCTTGAGATCCGGTATCTCCTTGGTGGGCGACCAGACCAGGAGGGCGCGTTCATTCATCAGCTCCGGGCGGCGCTCCACTTCCGGGACGAGCGGCGGACACACTGCCTGATAGTCACGTCCCACGCGGATTTTCTCTGTGGAGATTCGTTTGGGAAGTCGTTAGTTGTGGGTCGTTCGGGGCGCAGGGCAATGCTGGACTCACCTTCGTACTCCGACTGCTTGGCTTTGGTCTTGCCGTTCCGCTTTGTTGCTGTTGGTGGGGAGAGAGAGAGAGAGGGGGGGAAATCTTGAGTTTGGATGGGCCAACGCCTGCTGGCTTAGGTGCCCACTTACAGTTGTCGTCGTCGGAGCTCTCCGGCGTGCCCGCACCCGGTACGGCTGTGGCTGCTTTGTCGTTGGAGGAGGCGTTCGTCGAATTGCCACCGCCTCCGCCCGCTCCACCACCGCTGCCGGCGAGGCTGCCACTGTTAGGGACGCCGCCGCCACCGCCGCTGCCGGTGGTGTGCGTATTGGGACTGGGACCGCGGGAACGGCGACCGTTGCGCACCACATCCGTGGTGTTGCGCTCGGCCAGCACCATCTTGTCCCGGATGAGCTGGGCGCGCTTGTTTTGCTTCTCCAGCGTGCTAGCTTGGGCGCGTGGGGCCGTCACGAACAAAAGATCCAGGGATCAGCACCGCTGCACTGCTGAACTGGAAAGACAGGAGGACGGGGAGCGCGTTAGCCAGTTAGCCAGTTCCACGGATTACATCCACACACACACGTTCCAGATGAAAAATACAACAAATAGAAACTCTTCAACTCGCCCGCAGCGCGTTCGGCGAGAGTGTGCGGCCAGCGAGTCGCACTCTGGCCGCTACGACCGCAGACGTGCGCTGTCAAACAGATACATTCGAGCGCGTGCGACTGTATGTGTCAATGAACGCTGTGCGTGTGCCTGTGTGCCCGTGCACAGTGCACGCGTATTGGTGCGGACTCGGGCGAGTGTATGTGTGTGTGTGTTTGTGTGAGTGAGTGCTCGATGGCCAAGCCAGCTGAGATTATTGGGATGCACTGGATTCAGGCAAAGCGAGCAGCTCGACCGATCCCCGACTCGGGGCAGAGGGCAAGCGAGGAGGTGGGACGGAGACGCTTACCTGGCACTCTGGCCAACTGGTCGCAAGGCGCCCCAAGAACGGAGCCGAAAACGCGCCTTGGGATGCCACTCAGAAGGACGGGCGCCGCTTTCGCCCTCGCTTACGTAGTTATGCGTGCACCAGACGCCGGACTCTGGACCAGCAACTGCACGGTTGGATAATTCGGCCGAATCGGAGGCACAGGACGCAACGCACGGCTCTAGAGAAGCGACGGGGTTGCTGCGCGCAGGTAACCGAAACCAAACTGAAACGCGAAAAAAAAGTCGCTCGCATACGATGATTCTCTGGTCGTTCCGTGCACAGTGCACTTCGTCTTGAACAACCGTAGCGTAGCTTTGTCTCTCACTTGGTCCGATTTTCCCCGTGTGCGCCTAGCGTCGGCCTTGGCGTCCTAACATGGGCCTGCAGCGCGCGATTCGCGATTAAAAACACTTCGATTCGCCAATTAAATGCCAGCAATCTGCACTTTTTACAGCACCTAGTACGAAAAATCTTGAATGCTCAAAATTAATTTAAACTGTGGCTGTAGAAGCCACGGTTGCAAGGGATACACTCTGCCTATCGATTGGGCCGTTGCGATACATCGAATGGCAGTACTCGGGACGCCGCTGACATTCACAGGGAAACTGAAGCCGCGAGAAGTGACTGCGATAAATGCTTGGCAAGAAAACGCCTGTACGTATTGTTATCGGTGCAAATTTTCGGTTTCGTGAGTCGTCAAATATCGATAACTGTCTGTGCACAACTGGGTTTTCTTTGCCCGGACTTGCCACATCGACCAAGTTCGGCCGGGAATCTCGAGCATTTGCAAGCTAGTATGGGGCCAACTGATAGTTTCTAATTTTTAAGATTAGCAATTCTTTGAGTATTAATCCTTTTCCACCCTCTTAGGCCGGCATCTTGGAAGGATGCTGGCCAAGTGGCAGCCCGATAACCGCGAAACAGCTCGGCCACTGCCTATCGGCCAATTGCAGATTCGCTAGTTTTCCGCAAGGTGGCGACTACGGCGGGCGCAGACAAAACCGACAGACGTGCGAGTTTTTTCTATACAAGAAGCCTAAGAGCAAGTGCAAATCCCGAGCAACGCAATGGCCGCTAGATTCATACAGAAAATTGTAAGAGCCCCCGCATAGATATAAGCGCATCGCAATCCCCATCAGCCCGGCCTTTCCTGCCCCGTTCACCCACGCAATCCCCCAGCGCTCGCGTTCCCGCAGGACAGCAGCAGCAGTTGATTACGTGCTGTAGCCGCCTGGCTAAAAATAATAGTGTCGAAGCAGCAGAACTAACATTGCGATTTTGTTTTTCGTTCGCTCCTTGCCTCCTTTCGCCTACTTCAACCCACAACCAACGAACCTCCAACTGAACCAACAATCCCACCGAATCCAACGACAACAACACATTACGCAAAACACTTGCAGCTTAATCAATTGGGTCTGACTGCTGCGCGTGATGCGACGCCAGCGGCGGCGGCAACGTCGGCGCTCAAAGCCCAGGTTCGTTCTTGGGTTCATCCAGCAACAACAAAAACTGGGGGCTAACAGGAGGAGGAGGAGCAGCAGCTCGCCTCCAGCTGTCCGTCCTGTGAAAACGGCGAAAAGAGCAAGGCGCCTCCTTTACATAACACACTGCTGCTGCTGCTCGCTCTCTCGCCACCTCTGTCTCTCTCTCTCTCTCTCTCGCTCTCGCTCGTTCTCTCGTTGCGTGGCCGATAACGATAACCGCTGACGCGTGGGGTGTCCCACTAGGAGGAGCTCCCCCGAGCTCCAGCCCCCGCCCTGAGAGGTTAGCCACTTACGAAGATCTGATTTCTTTGGGGGCCACTCGAAGCTGGCCTTATCAGCGCCCCTGCAATTAGAGCCGGATTGGCCAGCTGCGCTCTAACCTCAACTATTGGCCAGCAGGCGGCGGCAGCAGATGCGCGGGGCTGCAGCAGCAGCCGATGGCGCTGTCGCCGTCGCGATTGTTGTTCTGCACACGACACTTATGTAATCTCATCTAAAGGGGCTCCTCTGCCTGGTCCGAATCCCCCGCCCCACTGCATCCCAGCCACTCCATTGAGTTTCCAACAACTGACATCCGCTGCTTGCAGGTCAACACAACTCCCGCTGCCAGCCGGGCCTACTCGTCCGGAGGCAAGAAGGTCACGCTGATTCCCGGCGATGGCATCGGACCCGAGATCTCCGCTGCTGTGCAGAAGATCTTCACTGCCGCCAATGTGCCCATTGAGTGGGAGGCCGTCGATGTGACCCCCGTCCGTGTAAGTAAGCTTTCCCGAGGGATACCTTCGATTCTTGTGTAATAATTCCGGAGGGTCAGTTGGGAATTTGAAACCATCTTTAAAATGAGCGCGCTTTGTTACGTAGTAAATGGCAACAGGTGGCAACGCCGCCGGTTGAGCGGGAAATTTAAACACGCAACAGGAACTTCTACGTTTTTTATAATCTTAAAGTATGAATGTAGCTAAAAATTCGATAAGAATAAGTTTTTCCGTTGAGAAATGGAATATTTAAGCATACTCATATCTTGAAATATAAATCACGCAAAAACTAAGCCCCTAATCCAGATACTGATAATGATTATCATTAAAAGATACGTCGACTCGGGTTTCCTTGGTACTTCCGCGAAATCTTAACCTCATTGTTGCATAGTTTGAATATTAAATGTAAAAGTATAAATAAAAACAAAAAACAAATATAACTACGCTCAATATATGAAAATAGAAAAGTTAGAAAATCCTTTATGACACTTTTCGCTCCACTTTGAGTTTCTTAATCTTAATTGTAAAATTAAATTATTAATAAATTGTATCCGAACAGGGCGCCGATGGAAAGTTCGGCATTCCACAGGCCGCCATCGATTCGGTGAACACGAACAAGATCGGCCTGAAGGGACCCCTGATGACGCCCGTGGGCAAGGGCCATCGCTCGCTGAACCTGGCCCTGCGCAAGGAGTTCAACCTGTACGCCAACGTGCGCCCCTGCCGCAGCCTCGAGGGCTACAAGACGCTGTACGACAACGTGGACGTGGTCACCATCCGCGAGAACACCGAGGGCGAGTACTCCGGCATCGAGCACGAGATCGTCGATGGCGTTGTCCAGAGCATCAAGCTGATCACCGAGGAGGCCTCCAAGCGTGTGGCCGAGTACGCCTTCCAGTACGCGAAGAACAACAATCGCAAGAAGGTGACCGTTGTGCACAAGGCGAACATTATGTAAGTGTAACTTAAGGCCTCCTCCGCTCCGACATGTGCTCATTTCGTACCGTTTCGTTCCGTTTTGATGCCTAGGCGCATGTCTGATGGCCTGTTCCTGCGCTGTGTGCGCGACATGGCCCAGAAGTTCCCGGAAATCCAGTTCGAGGAGCGCTACCTGGACACTGTGTGCCTGAACATGGTGCAGAACCCCGGCAAATACGACGTGCTGGTAAGTAACCCTAAATAAGTCCTGTGCCCACTTTGGCCACTGCAACCGTTCTTGGTTCGTCTTTCGCCAGGTGATGCCCAATCTGTATGGTGATATTCTGTCTGATATGTGCGCCGGTCTGGTCGGCGGCCTGGGACTGACGCCCTCGGGCAACATGGGCCTGAACGGCGCCCTGTTCGAGTCCGTGCACGGCACTGCCCCCGATATTGCCGGCAAGGATCTGGCCAATCCCACTGCCCTGCTGCTGTCGGCGGTGATGATGCTGCGCCACATGGAGCTCAACCAGTATGCGGACAAGATCGAGCGGGCTGCCTTCGAGACCATCAAGGAGAGCAAGTATCTCACCGGCGATCTCGGCGGCCGTGCCAAGTGCTCCGAGTTCACAAACGAGATCTGCGCCAAGCTGTAGACGGCGCGGCGCGGACAACTCGCCCCCCTAAAAAACTGTAGCCAGTATCATCTCGTCAACAATAACAACCGACAACCGAAGCGAACCCGGAACAAACATCAGATTGGAGCAGAGGAGAAGCAGAAGCAGAGAGAGAGAGAGAGGCCTCAAGATGAGGATGCAGCATGAACAACAGCAACTGAACACTCGCCCTTCGAAACCAAAAACCAACATGTAGCACACACACAACACACCTTGCCGCCAGTTTCCAGCGTTAAAACCTTTCAAAATTCTGCCCAAAACCCAACACAAAACAAAACAAAAGTCATCATAATCAAAGTGAAAGAAAGAAAGAGCTACCCAAAGTATTTTTATGTTCGAATACTTATGTATATTATTTAATTTGCTTAGGCCAAAATTATTGCAATTTTACTTGCTGTTAGTAAAGTATTTGTTGTCGCCATCCAGAAACCAGAACCCTGAGCTATTATTGTTTATATGAATCCTATTTGCCGCGAGGTGATTGTAATTATTTATTGAATATTGAATATTAATTGAGTTAAGCCCCCAGCTCCCCCAGCACCCAAAGTAAGAGCAAGCGAAAAGAAAAAGGCAAGCAAAGCAAGTCGACGTGTGGACAGACAGACAGACAGACAAACTAGTTGCAAGTTGAGTGTAAAACGGTTACAATAATTTTACGATAGAAGAACAACAGGACACGCAAGTGGCGCCTATTCAAACCAAGAGGAGGAATACACACAAAAGCTATGAAATTAAAGCAATTGTTGATTGATAATTAAGCGGAAAGTAGTGCGGAAGCATCAGGCAATTGTTAAAACTCAATAAAGGAAACCAAACTAAATACCTAAACTGTTTGTATTCTTGAAATTTAAATAAGAATTTCATTTTATTTGTAAACCAAGAGACCAGAAAGAGCATCCTCTCTCACAGTGCAGCTGAAGACAACTCTCTCTCTCGTTCGCTACTTGCAAAAGAGAGGCAGGAGATGGAGAGAAAGGGAAAGAAAGAGCAATCCTTTACAACAAAATCAACACAAATCTATAAGAGCAAAATCATTATAAAATTCCCATGATCATCCCTGTCACAAATCACAAGCCGTCGTTGTTATTATTATTATTACTTCTGTAGCATTCTGTTGCCTTTATTGAAATCGATGCCCAAACTCGAGCACCTCGATCCGCACCGAGGGCTTGGGCTGCCCTTACACACTTTAACTTAGCTTAGACACTGACTTCTCCTCGTACTCCTGGGTACACATTACACTACGCATTAGAGTAGGGTGTTCCTGGGGTCTGGTCCTATGTACAGAGGTGATCTCGAGAACTTGCACAACGTGTGTGTTGTGTGTGCAAGTAAATCAATCCCCCTCCTCACCAGCTCTGTCTGTAGGCTCCTCCTTGCCCTTGTGTTTCGTTTGTGGTAAGTGTTTGCTTTGGTGCCTATTCTATTCTGTTCGTTTCTGATCTTCAATGGGAACCGATCCGATGGTTCCCCTTTGTTAGTAAATTACAAGCTTATATACGTAGGTGCTAATGTGGTTTGCCCGCCGCCCGCCGCCTGCATTTGCAATGTCTGGGGGCATCGGGGCATCGGGACGCGTGTAGGAATCCCTAACTTAGGAGCTAGTGAACTAACATGTAAGCACCTGCTGTGCGCAGGCTTGTGTATTGCATCGCAATGTCATCGTCGGCTGTCGGCTGTCGTCGTCGTTTCGTTTGTCAAATTCAACTAACACTCCAAAAACGAGGAAACTTCAAGACTTAAATGAAGAATGAAAAATGCATTCGCTGCATTCTCAATAAGACTACGAAAAAAAAAACAAAAAAAAAGAAAACCCCTCGAAGATCGCTGCTTCGCTGCTTCCATTTACTGGAAGGGCGCAAACTGCACCATGTCCACGATGGGCGTGGGAGCCGTCACTCGCGGCGCAATGGCCGGATTGGTAACCGTTATGGGCAGCTCCAGCGAGGTGGGCACACCGCTGCCGTTCGTCACACCGATCACCGCCAGGCTGTCCTCCAGATTGCCCTCGGCCAGCGGCGAGACGCGGCGCAGCTGCATGCCGCCGCTGGGGTTCTCCAGAGTCGACATGATGGGCGTCTGGTCGAGCAGGGCGTTCGTCTCGTTGGTGCGCGCCGTTATCGGCGGCGTGAGATGGGCGGCCGGCGGCGGCAGCGCATGCGAGATGTACACCACACTGACGCCCGGCTCCACAATGCCGCCGCCGCTGCTACTGTTGTCCCCGCCGCCGACGACGCCAGCGGTGCGCGTATCAATGTGGAGCATGCCAACGCCAGCATTGGCTGCGTCCACAAAATCGTCATCGTCACCGTCACCCACCACCTGGCTGCCGGCCAGGGCCTGCGAGAGCAGGTCGGTGACGGGCACAGCCATGGCCTCCTCGCCGTCGAGGGTCATGTCCTCCACATTGACCAGCTGCAGATCGCGTTCCTGCAGATAGACCTGCGCCGCCTGCAGGATGTCGCGTGCATGCAGCACCGCCGTGGTGCTGCCCACGCCGCACACGCCGCTGCTGGGACTCGTTTCGGCCACACTCAGCTCGATGCACGAGTCGGGCTGCTCGGCGATGCTGAAGAGCATCGAGGGGTCCAGCTCCAGGCGGTGCCCGTTCACGTTTAGCTGCAGGATATTCGAGTCCACCTGGTCGTCGTGCAGGGACAGCTGCCCGTCCTCGCTGACGTAGCTGCTGGCAGCCAGGGCCCCGCCCTCGGCCACCTGGCTGAGCGGCGTCATGATGCCCAGTGTCTCAACCGGCTCCTCTTCGTCCCCGTCGTCGTCGACGCCGCCAACGCCGCCGTCCTCGCCGTTCTCCGAGTCGCTCAGCAGGATTTGAACCGTGGACATGCCGTGGGCGACCTCGTCCTGGCTTTGGCTTTGACTTTGACTGTGATTTTGATGATCCTGTAGAAGGTCTGGCTCCGCATCCGCATCCGTCTCAGTCTCAGTCTCGACTGGCTCCATTGCCTGGGCCACTGCCTCATCGCCCAGGATGTCAATGTCCGCAAAGACGGCCGACAGCGGATGGCCGTCGGCAAGGCGCGGCGGCTCCAACAGGGCCTCCCGCGGCACTGGCACCAGATGGTTCTTCTCGCTGTCCAGGTACAGGGCCACGTTGTTCAGCGGCGTGAAGTTGTTGTTGGCCAGCGAGCAGAGCATGAAGGTGTGGTTGTAGCCGGGTATCGGTCGGGTCATCACGGCGCAAATGCGGTCGGCGCACAGCTGTGGCGTCTGGAAAGGAAAGAGAAGAGTGAGGAGTGAGCAGGAGCAGAGAGGGAGAGGGAGAGGGATTATTATCCATGTACTCACCAGGCTCTCCTGCACCTCCTTGGTCTCGCACGACGCCTCATCGGCCACGTCGAAGCGGAAAGTGCACTCCACCATGTCACTGCTGGTCTGGTTGCGCGACCTCCGGCGCTGTCGGCGCGGCTCCGGCGGCGTCGTTGGCTCGGCTGGCGAGTAGCGGCGACGCTGCTGCTCGCGGAGATCCACCAGCTGCTGGTGGGCCTTGGCCACGTCCGCATCGCACAGCGTCTGGTCGCAGCCCAGCTGGCCGGAGGCCTTTCGGCCACTGACTGCGGCCAGGTTGACATTCGGATGGCTAACGGCGCGACGGGATCGACGCTGGTAGAGGTTGGACGGCAGCACCAGCTCGATGGAAGCCAGCTCGGCGTCCAAGGAGTCCCTGGATTCGTCGCCGCCGCCTGTGGTCGTCGCATCCGCCGCCGCCTGCTGCTGCTGCTGCTGCTGCGTCTCCACTTGGTGCTCGAATGTTGCCTGCTCGTACTGATCCTCCTCCTCCAGCTCCTCCGCATCCTCGGTGGCTTGCAGGGGAGCTGCTTCCTGCTCCAGCGCATCCGGTGGCTCCTTCTCTTCGGTGGAGCGCATCGTGCGGCTCCAGCGCTCGCGAGCCTTGCGGCACTTCTCCGCACTCTGCCCGCTGGCCAGGTCGGCCTTGTACTGGCGCAGCAGCTCCTGCTCCCGCTTCTTCAGCAGCACCTCGCGCGGCTGCGACACGTAGTGCAGCACCTCGGGGGCATGGGCGAGGCTGGACTCGTCGGGTGACTGGGTCACTTCGTCGGCCATTCTGCTGCTGTCGTTGAGCAGGGACTCGGCATCGCGATTCTCGGCATCCGCCGCCACCACCTGCTGCTGCTCCTGCGAAGCCTTCGAGTCCTGCGAACGCTCGTCGTCGTCGTCGTCCTCTTCGACGACTTCGCGAGGCTCCAGTCTTGAAATCGGCCGGCGGCTGTCGTTGCTGACCGACGACGAGGACAGACTGCCAAAGGGCTCGTACAGATTGGGCAGCCGTATGTCCTCCAGGATGAGCACACCGCCGCGCTGCACCGGCTGCGTGGCGTCCACGATGGCCGCATGAATCAGGCCGGCGCCCGAGGCGGAGCGCTGCAGCTCGCGCGCCTCCTCCGGCGAGATCACAGCAATGTTCGAGGCAATGGAGCAGCTGTTGCTGGAGCTGAGCACCGGCGAGAGCAGGCCACTGTCGTGCGTCGTCCCTGGACTTGAGCTGGGCCGGGATAGGTGGTTGCTGTTGTTGCTAGCGCTGCTGCTGCTGCTGCTGCTGCTAGTGCTAGTGGTGGTGCTGCTGCTGTTGTTGCTCAGCTCCTCGGGGGGCACCGGCACTGGGGTCGGGGTGCGGCTCTGCTGGCGCGTCGCCTTCGCGGCCTTCGGGCGCCGCTGCTGACGCCGGTTTGATGATTCAGTCTTGGTTTTGTCGCGACGCTTGCCGCCATCCTTGGGCCGGGTGCTCTCACTGCTGTCAGCAATGCTGTTGTTGCCCTCCTCCTCCTCCTCGCCGTTGCAGAGCTCCGTCTCCGGCTGGTCAGCAGCTCCACCATTGCCATTGGCCGGTGGAGCCGGTTGTTCCTGCTCCTCCTGAACGGCTAGATCCCCTTCTCTGGGCGCTGCCACTGTGGACCTGTTGCGTGACTTGAAGATGCGCTTCTGGCGCTCCTTGATGGGCAGGCTCAAGTGATCACCGGGCTCTACATCTCCCTCTGCCTCTGCTTCTGCCTCTTCCTCGGCTTCTGCCTCGACTTGTGCTTCTGCCTGGGGCAAGGCTTCTTCAGCCTCTGGCTCTGCCAGCGCCTCGGCAACGGTCTCGTCTTCGTCCTCATCCTCATGCTCCTCCTCGGGCTTTGCTGGCTCTGACTGCTCCTCTTGCGGCTCAATCTCTGCTTCGGCCAAGCCCTCCTCCTGGACCTCATCGAAGCCCATAAAGAGATCATCTGGGGCAGGTGGTGGTGCCGTGGGCTCAGCTGGTGCCTCTTCCGCTTCACCGGCTGCTCCTGCTGCTGCTTCTGTTCCCGCATCCTCTGGCGACTCCACCTCCGCGGGACCCTTGCCATTTATGTCCAAGCGATTGGTCTGCGTGCGACGCCGATAGCTCAGCCCGTTCTGGCCCTCGTTCTGCTGCTGCTGCTGCAGATCGTCCTCCTCCTCGAAGTCAAAGCAGGAGGAGTTGGTGGTCGCCTTGGGCGTGGACGTAGATGTGGATGTGGACTTGCTCTTCTCGCTGCCATTGGAACTATGATGCGCAGTTGTTGCGTGCTTCTTGCGGCGCTGTCGCGGCTCATCGTCCACAAAGACGACGCTCTCGTTGGAGCTGGCATCGCTGTCCGGGATGACAATGGGCTCGTCGGGCTCCACGTCGAACTCCTGTCGCACCACGTCGCGGCGATCCTTCTTTGGTATGTTGCGTATGCGCTTCTTGGCCGGCGTCCGCTCAGCCAGCTTCGGTTCATCGTCCTCCTGCGGCGCGCCTTCCTTCGCCGCCTTCCTGCCATTTGGCGTCGAGTGCTCGACGGGCTCGGGCTCCACCTCCTCCTGCTCTTGCTCCGGCAGCTCATCCATCTCGTCGTCACACCACTCGGCCATCAGACTGCGCTGCAGTTCCAGGGAGCCGGCAAAGTTGTTCGTCTGCTGCCGCTGCTGCTGCTGCTGCTGCGGGTGAATTTCTGTCGAGGGTAGCGGAGTTTCTGGCCGTGGTTTCTTGGGGGCCGGTGGCTCCTCCACTGGCACTGGCGCAGCGGCCGCTTCGTCATTCTCTGCCTCCAAAAGTGCGGCAACTGCAGCTGCTGGAGCACATCCAGGGGGCTGTGGCGGTGGCGGCGAAGGCGATATCGTGGGTGTTTTCGGCGCACTGCTCCTCGGCAGTGTCCGCTTGCGCCGCCCTGCACTCACCGGTGTCTCCGGCACTGCCGTCAAGGTCTTTCGCATGGGATTGCTCCGCCTGGGCACAGTCACCGGCGACTCACTGGGGGCGGCGGTGACAGCGAGGGTGCGCCGTCGGCCGGCACTGCGTCGCGGCGTTGCCTGCACCAGCGGTGGCGGCAGTTCCGGTGTCGTCGATTGCGAAGTGCCCTGCTGAAGGCGGCTCATTGAGCGCGTTAGACGGCGCTGCTTGGCTGGCGGCGGTGGCGGCTGAGGGGCGGGCATCGTGGCTCGCAGCTGGTTCGAACGCTGGCTCCGCGGATCTCGCGGATTCTGAGTGTTGCGACGCGGAGTCTCGCAGGCGGCAGACGGCACTGAAACCGACACCGGCTGCTGCTGCTGCGATGAGCAGCTGTTGCGTATGCTACGACGACGACTGTGGCTCTGGCTGTGACTGCTGGTCGAAGCCGAGGCCGAGGAACTCGCGCTGCTGGGATGAACCACTCGCTCGATGCTCTTCATCGTCTGCTGGGCAATGTTGGCCACCCGCTGCTGCTCCTCGTCCGTCAGCGAGGCGTCCACCACGATGGAAACGTGGCGCGAGTGACAGCGCACCGAGTTGGGCAGAAAGTGAGTGCTGTCGCGGCTCTGTCGCTCCGCAAGGTGGCGCAGATCGAACGCGTTTGTGGTATTCGCCCGACGGGTCGCCCGCTTGCCGAGGCTGGTGGAGCTGTTGGTGGTGCTGTTGTTGCTGCTGTAACTGCTGCTGGACTCCATGTGGCCGCGCCGGTGGATGAGCAGCACGTCCATGCTGGTGGTGCGAAAGTTGCACATGTGGCAATCGTAGCAGTCGTCGACGCGACGCTCGCGCCTCGACTCATAGGTGCTGCCAATGTCCATGATGCGAAACGTGGGCTCCGGCTGCTGGAACACCGAACCGAAAGCGGGAATGAAATTAGCATGGAAACTCAGGCCAGGGCCAGGGCCAGGACCATGGTCAGCTTTCATACTTACTCGACTCGCTGCCGGCGAGGGAACTCCGCTGGAGCTGCGCGTGCTGCTGTTGCGCTGGCTGCTGCTGCTGCTGCTCGAGAGGAGGGCCTTGATGAGGCTGTCTGGCCGGGCGGAGGACTGGGAGGCTGGGGTATGCAAGCTGGAGAGCTGGTGTGGCGTCCCGGGGAAACGTGCCTCGGCGATGGCCACATCCTCATTGAACTTGTCGCCCATGTTATGTCCATCGGACTTTTCTGCGAGAGGAATTCCAAGAGGAGGGAGTACAAACTGTTAGAGATCTTCTTAGGGGAAACATGCTTTGAGAACAACATGTATTTGTCCAACTGAAGAACAATTAATTACTCCAAATAGACACATCAATTAATACATCAGAGATCGGAAAATGGATTTAACCCTCTGAGCATTCAAATTCTCTCACAGGAGAAACAATACAAAGCTGTCTCTCTGCGTAGAGCTAAAGACAACTCTCTCCTGTTCGCTACCAAGTGCTCCAGCATGCAAGAGCGATGGGGAGAGAGAGAAAGAGGAGAGAGCACCATGTGCAAAGAGAGACATTAAGAATGAGTGGCGAACTGAGAGGTTCTTCTTAGTGAAACGGGAAGCTTGCAAACTCTGGTAGATACAGATATGTGGGTTATGAAAGGAAAATAAATGCTATATGTATATAGTTTCAGTCACTTTCAACCACTAGACTCTCACTCTCACACTCACACTCTCATAAACAACAGTTTTTTGTAAAGAGGGATATGGTAAAAATGGAAAATGAGAAGGAAGTCAAGGTTTAAATGAAAAACTTAAATTTCGACCCATACGACACTTAATCGACAAACAATTGTTAATAATAAATGAGATTCCCACTTACTATACTTACTGGTGCCCAATCTTATGAACTCCTCCTTGTGAGCGCATTGAAAGGGATAAATCAGTTTAGCTGACTTGACTTGCTCGCTGTGGAGATTAAATAAAGTAAAGTTTAGATTTCGATATATAAATGGATAGGGAAATTATAAACTTACAAGGTTTTTTCGTTGAAGAATGCCACAACGGCAAACGGCGGTCGACTGGCGTTGACGAAGCGAAAGTCCTGCGAGGAGGTCACCTCGCCTGGCCACCAGATCTCTGTGTTGTGGATCTTCACCCAGACGACGTCGCCATCCACATAATGCGACTGCTCCGCCTCCTCGTTGCGAAAGCGCGGCATTGTGCCGCCTTGTTGGGGTTGTGTGCCGCCTCCTGGATGTGACAGATGGATCCTGGTATATGGATCCTAGTGCTGCTCCTGTGTGCTGCTGCTGCTGCTCCTAGCGGGCATGGGTGCGGACGCGGCCCGAAACACTTCCTGGCAGCTGCAAGACGAAATTGAAATCGGGAATGAGTGAGTGTGTGAGTGTGAGTGTGAGAGGAGGTCCTCCTCCTCTTCCTGCTTCCCCGGGCTCGAATTCAATTCGATAAACTAGGACACACGCTCGTCCCGGACACAGTTAACACGAGTTAACCCACCGCTTGGCCACATTTTAAATTCAGCCAGGAGCGCGCGGTGCATTCAAAATATGTATCGATTTATCGATTATTTATCGAAGCCCTTGACTTTCGGGCAGAAATAATCGAGAAATAAAGTAAATAGATGTATAGATTCACTTACAAAATGCATAATTCCGCTGGAAACAATTATATTTCTGATTTCGTAGGGTCATATATTTGCTTGTCTTGATTTTTAAATAAAAACTTCGCATTTAAATCCAATTTGTTCATTATACAACGATTCCTTGGCATATCTCTTTGGTTTTCTTGAAGAATTTAAATTAATTATTAATTTAATTTAATTTAATTATTACCAGATTCGAAATCATTCAAAATTCCTGTCTAAAAATATCCAAATATCCCTTGTAAATGTTGTATTCCTTGAGGAATCTCTATATTTCTTGTCAAAATAAAACAGAATTCAAACAATGTGGTTGATAAATCGTTTCTTTATTTTATTGTTGATTAGTTTATAAGTGTGTCTTGCGTGTCATTACAATATTTGTCGCACATATATGTATGATATATAGTCTAACGTACAGACAGGGGCTATGGCTATGGCTATACACTATATAGGGCGCGTCGGGCAGATGATATACATACATGTTAGCGTACACCGAGTTGGCAAATGGAATTCGCGAGTTAAAGCTCTCGTTTGGAAACTAAAATTGCGCATAACTGGTATTCAAATATATATATATATATTCTATATAGACAACGAGAGAAAGAGAGAGATGCAGATGCATAGAGGGGATAGCGTGACATATATTCGTACAGTGCACGGTACATTCTTGGGGTTATATAGTAATAGCTATGGCTACGGGTAAAGGAGTAAAAGTGTAGCTCAGCATCATCACATCCAACTTATATAGCTTGCTTCCTGGCAAGTGTAAACAACACACATACAATATATGATTTGTAAATTTAAGTATACAGTTCTCGGCATCTGCTGAATCGATTCAGACATGTCGTCCTCCTAGTAAATGTTAAAAAATGTTTCCCTTTTCGATTGGTTTTTGTTTGTTTTCCGTAAAAGTACATAATAAAAAAACAGCTCAATAGATCAATCACAATTTCGTGTCGCAGCCCGAAACTTAAGTAAAGAGAGAGAGCCGAGCCTTCGACTGGAGTTGGCGGCAATATTAAGTTGGGGTAAGTAGAGATGCCCCTACCACACCGCAGGAGCAGGAGCAGCAGGAGGAGCAGAGTTGCCAGCAGCAGCGCTTCCATCCAAGTACAAGTCCGCCTCAATCGGGATGCGAGAATGCGTGGCTGCGTTGGGTCGGGGGTCGGGGAAGTAGAACTCGTGGGGGATCGATCTGTTGTGTGTGGGGGTTCGGAGGTGTTCCATGCGGGTTCCATGCTTAGAGTGTCTTGGATTTCGGGGTCGGGTAGTGGGGAGGCCGGCGACGCCGTCATTGATGCGCCTGGGCGTCGACGCGCCCGCCATTGCCGTTGGTGGCCGTCGCCACATCATCGCCCACAATGAGCACCTTGCCGACGCCATCGGGCGCCACCAGCTCGCCGCTGAGTCCGTCCAGTCCCGGCTCGCTCACATCGCCGGGTATCTTTGGCTTCGGCCGGTGCGTATCCACCGCATCGATGGGCAGCTTAATGTGCTCCACCTTGCAGCCGTAGGCGACGGGCGTCAGCTTGATGACCGTGTGCAGCGGCACGTACAGGTACGGCAGCTCGTCGGCGGACTTATCCAGGAAGTAGGCAAAGAGGCAGCGCAGGACCGCTTGGTGCGAGACGACCAGCACGTTGCCCTGTCGCTCCAGCTCCATGATGACCGGCTCCAGGCGGGCCACCAGATCCTCGTAGCTCTCGCCGCGCGGATAGCGGTAGGCGAACTTGTTCACGTCGCGCGCCTTGAACTCCTCGGGGAAGCGCTCCTTGATCTGCTCGTAGGTCATCTCCTCGCAGTGGCCGGCATCGATCTCGTTGAGGGCCTTCCAGCGCTCCTGCGGCGCCTTCACATCGGCCACCGTCTGGATGGCGCGCTTCATCCACGACGTCCACACGCGCAGTCCGTCGATCTGTTGCTGGGCAATGAACGTGGACAGGGCATTGGCATACTGATGGCCACGGGCGCTCAGGTTCGAGTCGCCGCCAATGAGGCCGCTCAGGTTATGCTCGCTCTCGCCGTGCCGCGTCAGGTAGATGGTGCGCGGCGTAATGTGGATGTTCATCAGGTAGTAGACGATGCGGGACTCCACGTGGCCCTCGTTGTTGTAGACGACCACCTTCTTGCCGGCATTGTATACCTTCATGAAGCTGAGATGGGCCTCGGTGACCTCGTCAATGGGCTGGTAGCGCTCCTCATAGTGCTCGATGCGCTGCAGAAAGTCGCGCACCACCAGCTCCGTGTTCATGTTGAGATAATCCGGCGAACTGACCTTCACCTCCAGGATGTTCTGCTCAATGATCATCGGATCGTCGCAAATGGATTCCACGAAGAACAGCCGAAAGCCGTGCTGCTTCACCACGATGTCGTGGATCAGCTGGCGGCGATCGCGGGTCGAGTTGGTGGCATCGAAGACGGCAATGCTGCCCTGCCCGCTGAGCAGCCACTCGCAGGAGTCGTGCAGCGCCTGATTGGCGCACCGGTTGCGAATGGCCATCGCCTCCTCATTGTCGGCGCGGAAGAACTCGTGCGACTTGTACGCGGTGGTCGCATGCCGTCTGTACTCGCCCAGGTTGAAGACGCGCGTGGCGATGCCAATCCAGTTGAGGTAGCGAGCCAGCTTCTTCGAGATGAAGGTCTTGCCGCGGGCCGGCAGTCCAACCATCGCAATCACATGCGGCGTCGTACAGTCGGCGATGGTGCGTTCGCCGCGAATGGGAAATGGTTTGGTCATCACCGTTTCCGAGGTGGGCGGCAGCAGCTTGCGCAGCTCCTCGGACATCACCGAGGGGCAGACGTGCAGCTCATTCTCGATGGCCAGATCGGCGGTCTTCTTTAGCTGATTCAGCGAGGTGGTGCGCACGCGTAGCGACGGCGACGTGTTGTAGGGCATATCCATGATGCTGGTGGCGGTCACGGAGCGGGCTAGCTGCCTGGCAACGGCGGCTGCTGTAGAGGATGAGGAGGTTGTGGAGGAGGCGGAGGAATTGCTGCTGCTGCTGTTGTGGCAGCAGGTGCAGAGGTCCGTGTACGAGGAGGATGGACGGGATAGGAAGAGGGCGGCGGGCGTCTTCTTGCTAAGTATGAATGGCAATGGCAATGTTCCTACTTGATCCTCGTCGTCCTTGTTTCGATTGTCGCTGCTGCTGCTGCTGCTGGTGATGCAGTCGTCCTGTTTCTGGTTCGGATTCTGATTCTTGTTCTTGGTGCTAGTATTGTTATTGTTGCTGCTGCCAGCTGTAGGTTCTCCTTGCTGAAGGTGAGCAGCTGCTCCTGGAGTTGCTGTTGCTGCTGTTTGTTGTTGTGGCGTTGTTGTTGTGCCGAAACATGAAATTAGTCGAGTATTTTTACATAAATGTGCTGTTGTCTTGGGATTTATAGATGCATGAGATGCGAAGGCGGAGGCGGATGCGGATGATGAAGATGGAGATGCAGGTGGAGATGGAGATGAAGATGAAGATGGAGCTGCTGGCAGATGCGTTCCAACAATCTTCGTCTTCTTATTCATAAATCGGTGGCGGTGAAGGCGCACACGTGTGAAGGCGAGAAGAGGGGATCTTCGGGTTTGGGATCACAATAAAGGAGAATATTACCTACGGAATACCTATATCTATATCTGTGTACAAATCAGCCGAGTGTAGATACAAATGTATATAGCTACAGATACACGGGTGAGTGTGTGCGGACCAGTGGACGGATGGATGGCTAATATTTGACTTCTTTGCACTTGACGGTCAAACGAACAACAACGGAATATGGGAATGGAGACAAATGAAAGTGAGACTGAAACACAACAACGTGCGTGCTGCGTGGGCGACGCTCTGCGAGAGAGAGCGAGAGAGATAGATAGACAGCGAGACCTGGAGAGAGCGAGCGAGAGGGGAGACGAGTCTAGTAAAATAGCGGAAAACAATAAACGAAAACAGAGCTAAAAAAAAAACAGAAACAAAATGAGAACGAAACGAAACTAGACAAAAACAGCTGATGACGATCGATTTGATTGAGTGTGCGTTCTATCGATATCGATAGTTTCACTGCTGCCTTTCGGTGTCTCTGCTTTGTGGTGCTCTTCTTCGGCCTCAGGGTTGTCAGGCTGTCAGGCTGCCAGGTAATCAGGTGTGGGTCCTAACGGTACGCATGGAATCCCGCTGTCGCTAATATCTACTCTGCAATAAAAGCGAAAAAGAAAAGAAGGAGAACAGGCCAAAAGCAAAGACAAACAAAGAAGCAAACACAACAAAACACGAATTTATGGCGCGCACATGGATTTTTGACTGCTAATTAGCGAATGGAATATTTATGCGTCGAGTACCGGGTATTTCTGCATAGGATTCGATTATCGCACGAAGTCAACAACCCGCAAGGGATCCCCGATGGAAAGTTACCATTATTCCAGTTCGAGTTCCAGCACCAGCACCATAAACTACATGCGTACAAAAACGCTACCTTATCGCAGAAAAACCAACAACAACCGGCATACACAGAGAGAGGGCGGCGAAGAAGGCGGCGAGCATATCTGTGACAAGGTCACGGTCGCCAGGCAGGCAGAAAAAAAAACCCACAAAACAGCAACGGGCAACTGGATATGTCCATGCACATAAAACAAGCAGGGTTGGGTTGAAGACAAGCTAATTTCTGAACAAGATTTATCACTAAATACTATACATAAAAAAAATTAACGACGGGAGGTGATAGTAAAATTTCAACAGGGATAAACAAAAATTATATGTTTTTCATCATAAAAAAGTGTCAACAATTATCGCTCAGAATGTTTTAACAAACAACAACTAATCTCATATCCTCGCTGTGAATAGGGGTTTCAGCAGGTGACAATTCTCACTCTGATATGGAACTCTCACTTCCCCCAACTCCAAAGTTCTTAATTTTCTAAATTATTTTAATTTATAAAGTAAGAAGAATATTTAAAAGTTGGAAACTAAAATTGTTTTTGTGACTGTATTATTTGTAATTGGTTTTTGGTTTCAAAGCAAACAACATTCGCTTTTCAAGTAAACAAGAATATGATTTTAATATTTAAACATTTGTAGCTCAGTACCTGAAGATCTGGATCTGGATTTTAAAAAGAACTAACAAGTGAAAGGCTAGATCGTCTAGGCTTAAGATGATAATCAAAGTGAATCAAATGATAAACTTGCAGGGAATTTACATGCTTCTATTACCAACAGCAGTCTATAATGTAATAGGAAAGTAATGGAAAGATCCCAAAAAGCATTGAGTGGCACTCAGGGGCTCTATGATGACACCCAACCGCTTTCACTTCGCCAATGACCGATAACGCTAAGATGGTGATACCGCAAAGTTGCTCAAACTTTTGTAGTTTATTTTCAATTCTTGAAATGCTAAGAAATGCTAGTCCTAAGAGGCATGGAGGATATATGAGGCGAAAGCCCCAGCGAAACACTATACACAGGTGTTGGTTAGGAGCAACCAAAACAATGCTGCTGCTTATACAATTTTATCTTTATGTTTGAGTTATGAAATCGATTATTTATATACTTCCCTTTATGGCAGCACAAATAAACACTAGTTCAGGTTGGTTTGGGTTAGAGAAGTTCGACTGTAGTTTTTATACGGTTTGGTTTATGGTCAGCAATAACTCTGGTGGTGGATGGTGGGTGAGGCGAGGAGCTTGTGGAATGGCAGGGTGGCAGTTATTACCTGCAGGAACTGGGACTCTGGCTGATGGAAACTAGCGGCACTGCGAGTGGGTCCGGTCTAGGCTGGAGCACCAGGCAAACCGGCGAGCAGAGCGAATTAAAGGTGAAGCAGACACAGCGCTGAACGCTCAAATACTGAAAAAACTAGCGACGCTGTCTGAGAACACCGAACGTTGTTGCCGGCAGAGCGTTTCGCGCTTTGAGAGCAGAGACTTCAGAGGCAGCGGCGTCGTCGTCGTCGTCGGTTGGCGTTAATGGCACGGAATGTAACTGTAACGTCGAACGACGACCACGACCACGACTACGACGGACTTTTGTGCCTCAATTCAGTTTCGGAAAAGGGAAATGGGAATCGAATGTTTTTGAAACTGCGCCGCAGCTACAGTTCCACTTCTCCGGTGGAAACAGGCCCAGATCAAAGTCTTGATAATTCCGACTAGCTACCCTCTTCCGTGTTCTGTCCACAGAGATTAGGGTTCATTCAGAGCTATTGGTTATTAAATTAACACTATCAGGAACCAGAAAGAAGTTGCTTTAGAACGATTTAACATTTTACACAGCCAATGTTTGGGGGTATAAATTGTATTAAAATATCTCAAAAGTAAGAGTTACCATCAACTCGTTCTCTTTAAGAAGTGCGCACTGTGCCAGTGAATTGGCATCCACTTGGAAACCAAGCTGCGCTGCGACAATTGCACAATAGCACCAAGATGCTTCTCCGGTTCCTGGATCGCAATTGACATTGGATGCTCGGAGGCAAAGTGCAACCTCTCAGACCAGGCAACCTCCTGAAAACCTCACGTGTTTGTCCACAAGTTCGAGTGATCGAGTGCGCACATAATGCAAATTGAAGGCAATCCAAGTGCAATTGAAGAAAAAAAACAAAAAAAAGAAACTAAACACCCAAACAACAGTAAACAGAACAGTCTGGGGGGGAATATTGCACTTGTTCTGAACTGATTTGATTAACCGTGCACACGTGCGTCATCATCGGCTGATAGAAGCAGTCATCGATCGCAGCAGCACCACACATCACACATCTCGTACACAACTGGTCCATTTGGCTCGCCCAAGGTCGAGAGCAGGAAAATCAAACACACCGCCGCCTGGCCAGCTTGCCGGGTTGAACGATCACGCACACGAGACGTGCATTGCCGGGAGCACCTGGATCGGCGATCTGTGATCTGCTACGTAAGTATGTACATATATCATACCCCTCCGATCTTTAATCGCTGTCTTATCAGCGGCTTCAACGCTATCGCTGGGAAACAAACCGAGAGCCTCAAGACCAGTTCCCGTTCTCGTTTCCGTTCCCGCTTTCGATTCCAATCCGCTTCGTTTGATTTGCGTACCAGATATTATTTTAACCATTTACTTCATACTAATATTAATAATACTACCCACATACAGAGATGAATAATATTAAAGCAAGGAATTTTACCTAATTTAGAAATAATAGGTAATAATAGAAGAAATTGATTTCGGATTATGAAATACAATCTAAATAATCTCATTTTCATGTTTTTGATATTTTGCTGCAACAGATGTTGCGGCGTCCGGCCACTTGTTGTGAGTTGGAGTAGATTATAACTAACAACGCCATATATTTTGGTAGTTTCATAAATAAATAAGAATAAATTTCCCCAATATGAAAACACGTTTATAAATATACCTGAGCGGTCGATTAATACATATTTATATATACAAGTAACCAAGTGTGATTAAGGGGATACTACTGTGTTATTAAAAGATAATGCAGGGCGGCTATGTGATTATTAATCTGCTCGGTCTTTGCACCATCTCTTGCGATTTACAGATAAGTTAAGCCATGCTCTCAGTTTTAAATAAATATTTCCTTTTTTCTTGCTTTTGTTTGCCACTCTTAAGTACCACAAATGTATTTTTGTTTGAAAGAAATCTTATCTCAATGGAGTTTTGCATTCATTTTGGGCTTGCTTAAGTACATTTCCTAATTTTATATTAACATAAGGAAATCTGGAAGGGTACCAGGTGTTTTTAATCAAGATAAATGTGGTGTTTAGTAGGGAAGTGTTTCGCTTTAATCGATCTTTGATACTTTTGTTTGCTTATTAGGAACTAAGTGTTTATTTGCTACAACTTGAGCTATGTAGTCTTAATTCAAGGGACTTCAAAGGTTTTCAAACTGCAAAAGTCCCCCAAAAGTGGGACATCTTGTGAATATTATGACAAATTCATTGCAGACGATTAAATGCTTGAGTTTGTCCCCGCCGTACGAGTGACTACATGAGTATTCAGCTCACTGCAAACGCTTTTACAAGTTCAGTGTCACAGGCAGTGACTCACTGGGCTTAATCAGAGTGCGATCGACGCCAATTGGGGCCTGCAAAAATGAAGAATCAAGAACCCGCAGACCATCTTTGCGACGGGCAATGGGCAATGGGCCCATGTGGTACAATCTCAGGCCGACTGACTGATAATCGCTTTGCTGTCGCACTATCAAGCTCAGGCACAGTGACAGAGACACATCCAGGACAACCAAAAATAATGCCAATAACAACATTGTCGTCGTCGCAGTCAGCCAGCAGCAGCAGCGTAATTATCGTTGACATGAATGGCCGACGAGGCGCGGACAGAACCTGATAAGACACATTGGCACAGTGCGAAGAACGGGAACGGGAGCGGATCGAAGCGGAGTAAAACAAAAGCTGCCTGAGTCCAAGAGTTCGAGTTCCATTCGGCGAATAATGGCAATGTTATTGGGTGTCGCAACAGCAAGACCTTATCACTGACGCCATCGATCACTGCCCAATATCCAAACAGAGAACGGAGACCGCCTCGCACGCCTCTTTATGGCTACTCCAGGTGATACCAGGTGATATCTTTATGATGATATGCCATGGCCAAGTGTGCATGCGAGGTGCGAGTGACGACGATGCTGCGTGGGTTGGTTGCGAACTTTCCTTCGGTTCGTTAAAGAGAAATCACTGTGGCTATTCATTCCGTTTGCCACGATTGAGAGTGAGTCAGTTCAGTCGCATTGAGTCACTCTGCAGAGCCAGAGAGCCCTCCCATCGCAAGGCAAACTTTTCTAATGGCTCTTTTTGTGGCTTTTCGGTTTATTGTCACATTATTCCGGATTTTGACGAGTACCGCAGAAATGTATTTTCGGCCAAATAGCGACGTCATGAATATCTCTTTCGGTTCGTTTTACATCTGCTGGGATCTGTCAAGCACATTTGCCAATAATATACAAAGATCATAAAGATCTGCATCATACGTGATATATAGTATTTTTTTATACAGAAAGCAAGGCATCGATATAACGATACCGTGTTTATTTGAAACATTATCTCTGTGTTATTATTTACCAAAAGATATATTTCATTAGATTTAACACTTGATAAACTTGTAATTGCGATGGAGATCGATTTACTTCAAGTTGAAATAACAAGCATAGATCGAACATCTGCAGAGAACTCAATATTTGCGATATAAACATGGTGTTGTTTGCCATTACTTCCACTGATTGCGGAACGGAATGTGTAAACATATTTATTTTCAGACCTGCAACATTAGTTATTGCTCGGGGGGAGGGCTTTGAATCTATTTGAAGCTGTGCATCACAGTGACTCATTCCGCGATTCCGGTCTAGATGACACCTATTTCCCACAGCGCTTCGATTGCAGGCTGAGAATGGAGGCCCAGCCCTAAATGCCAATCAGACCACCTGACCAAGAGGGTTCGAGCCACGCCCCGGACCCACCAGACACTTTGTAATTGCGACTTGCGAATCGCTTTAATGGCACTCGTGATCACCCAGCGAGTATTTGCTGTGAGTGAGTGTGCTTTTTTTGTGCTGTGTAGTAGGGTGGTTAGCCCAGTTTGCAGTGATAAGAAATAAATAATTATAGAGTATTCATATTCATTGAATTTCATTATTAGTTAGTTATTCCATTGAAGTAAGTTAATTTTCTATAGAATGTTGATAATTGCAACCTCAACCTCAATTTTATGTTTTAAAGAAATCTATAAATATCGGGGTGATTTTAAAGAGTAGAAACATTATTGTATTTAAACGGGATTCAAATTTAGTTTCGAGTTAGGAGTTTTTTTCATGATTTATAGGTTTTTGTGGCTTCAAATATATTTATGTGGGGGCAGGTACGCCCTTAATTTATTGCCAAACCGACCCCCTTTCGCTTTCAATGACATGTGCAGCTCAACGGCGCTTAAAAGGGCTCAAGCTTTAAGCACCCAAAGCTTTCCAGTGGAACAAATGGAAATATTGGAATCTTCTGCGGAAGTGTGCCGAAAAATGCGACGACTTTCACCCTGGAAACTAACAAAAAAAATTAAAATTAAAATAAAAACGAAAAATCGCATTAGCAGCGAGGTGGCAGAAAGTTGAATACCGTAGACATAGACCGATTACAGTTTCGATTTATGGGGGCACTAGCTATATCCCAAAACAAACGGTATTATAAACAACAGCGGGAAGGGGGGGCACCGAGCCCTCAAGGCCAAGAGCCACTGGTGGGAAATGGGGGGTGGTGGAGGAGGAGTCCCAGTCAGGTGATACGGAACAAAAAGTGACAACAACATTCTGTGTGCTTGCCATTTTTCCGGTTCACAAAGGAAAATTACGAAAAATGAAGGCAGAAAAACTACAAAAACAGCAGCGGCGACTGGCCGGGTTGGCTTCTGGCTAGTCGCAAGGCGGAAAGGAAATTCACAAAAATAGCAGAGATGCCAAAGCAGAATATATTTGAAAACGAAAACAAAGCGCTGCAAACACAAACACAACTACAAAAATTAAATAAAGATGATGGGAATGCGATGGCAATGACGAGATGACTATGACAGGAAGAGAGGGAGAAGGAGAGAAATGACGGTGGGTGCTGCATAATACACTTCAAAGCCGGTGCGAAGGAGACAGGCGACAGGAGAGAGTGCGGGAGAGAGCAGAGTTGGCCGGACTTCAGATTAACGGTAGACCAGCACCAACACTAACACTAGCACCACGAAGCAGTGGCGCAGCAAGGCTTTTAATCTTCGCTCTGCTTGTCTTGAGAATTTCTGGCTGGAATTTCTTCGCCGCTGTCTACGCCCCTGACCAACCACCTAATCGACGAGGGCCACTCTCAAGTGTGTTAATAATAAAAGTAGGGGAAAAATGTCATTAAACCTACATATATAACTGCTAAACACGCGATACCAGGTCAGCACTATTTGGAGACTGCTGCAGCAGCATTGCAACGTGGGTGAAATGGAGGCGGGTTTCGGATACGAATCTGTGCTATATTTAATACGTACACAGCAGCACGGCGGCGGCAGACGGGGAATCCGGCGGCTCCTGGCTGGAATTTCTGCTACTGGGAGTCGGGTTCGAGGAGATGCCGTAGCGCGGCGACGTTTCACAGCACTGGGCCATGGCGCCCCGGAATGCAAGCAGTTGTGGCGCAGCCAGCAAGCAGTGCGTCCCCGCCCCAAAAGTTACAACAAAATAAAACGGCTGGACAACTGGACAGGATCACGCGGAAACACAACAAAAACAACGCAAAATAACACACAAAAAATATATATATCAAAAGATCAACCGGTGGCGCGCAGTGGAACGCTAATTTGTTGTTTTTGTACGCAATAAACACAGCGCGCGCGCTTGATGGTTCTGGTTCTGGCTCTGATTCTGATTCGATTTCCGATTCGAAGAAAACAAATACGAGAATGCGAATGAAGCGAGCAAGCGAGCAGCGGGGGAAATGCGAATTCGCCGAGCCGCCGTTCGTTCAGTTCCGCACACGTCGCTCGACAAAATCGGAATGAGCAGTGAGCAAGCGAGCAAGAAAGCAGAAAGCAAAGCAGGCAAGAGCCGAGAAAAAAATACAACGGCACGCGAGCGATCCGATCGCCGAGCGGTAATCGGTAAGCGCTATCGTTTGTCTATGCAAGGGATTACGAGCGGCAGGGCAATGGGCGAGGCGGAGGCAGAGTAGCGGTAAATATTGCAACAGCTTCGGTGGAGGCAATAGGACAGCTTCACGGGAACCCCCCTTGAATAAGCACTGCTTTATAATTATCCTACTGGTGTAATAACTGAATTACTTTAACCCTTGCAAGCACTCTAATTGCAACCTATTAACCCCTGAATCTTTTGTTAGACATATTGTTCTTTTCAATCCTAATTTAAGGTTTAAATTCATATGGTTCATAGTTCATAGACAAAGCTCAATTAGTCCTATGTGACTGACCACTGCTGTGCCTACACTGGCAGACTGATAAAAAGGGTTTTAACTTGAGTCTTGGGACCCGCGAAAAGGCCCAACCGCACCGCAGATTGCGATATGCGCCTTTGCTCAGTGTGCGAGCAAAAATTGCGAATGGCAGGAACAACAAATTATTCTAATTGAATTAGCACATTAAGCGATAGCCAACAACAGTGTGTTTGCCATCGTAATTTCCATTTATTTTGGTGAAACCACTAATGTCCGATTGGAAATTTGCAAGTAAAAAGTGGAAAAGAATTCAATTAAAATTGACTACATTTTAATTTAATCAAAACTTTTTTATGCGATACGTATTTACTGTATGCTTACTTTTAAGAATATTGAAATAATTGTGGACTCAACAAATCCTAATGAATAATGGTAACTATTAATACAAATATTAATTTGTAATTAATAATTATGTGTTACCAAGTGATATTACTCCTGTAAAACCCTACGCCTTTTATACCCAATAAATTGATTGGTCAATAGTAATTGGTAAATAATATATATGCATATCTTAAGAAAATAAGTATACTACGTCAATTCTTACTGGGGAAGTTCCCCTGTAGTAGACGGACTAATGAATAGTGCAAACTGCGAACAAACAAATCGGAAAGGCGGAGCCGCAGAGACAAGTGTAACAAGTGTAAAAATGCGGCCATATCTGGTGAGCGGCAGATGTGAACGGACGACAGGTGGACGGCTGCAGGCGGCTGCTGCTGCTGCAAGGCATTCCAAGAGGCGATCACGTGTTGCGCTCTCCTTTTATTTACCTTTGCGCAGATCCGATCCGCCTGCATTTGTAACATGTGGACATTCATCCATACATACGATTCGTTGCGATTATAAATAAACCCGCTGAGCGCTATCATACGCTCAACTCAAGGAGCGCGGCGGCGACTCGAGGAAAAAAGGAGGGAACGTCCGATAACAACAGCAACAGACACGATAATAACAACAAGTGAGAATGCTACAGTTGAGTGGGTCGACACTAAGATACCCTGCAAGCAACTCATATTATTATCTTGTACATCGATGTTTCGGTGTTAAAAAATAAGCACTTTGGATAATAAATTAATTCAAATTTTGAAAATAGATTTGATTTACATCTGCCAATGTACATATAATTAACTGTCATGTGTAGTCCATTATAAAAACAATTTTTTCTAAGATAACTAAGATAAGCAACAATAACAAGAGACAAGCAAAAGGCGGCACAGGTAATAATTTGTTCAAATATTGTTATTAAATGCAAAGGTGGTACTGGTAAGATCGAAATAAAATTCAACAAATTTTAGAACCCATAAAAATGCCGCTGTGTATATAAATTTATATAAATAATATGAAAAGTAGACTAGACAGAAATCAACGGCAGACAAAAGGAATTTGTGGATTTTGAATTTGCATCTACATACATATGTATATATTGGTGAACATCGTCAAGGCCATAATTCTCTTTTTGGGTTTTTTATTTATTAAATTCAAAAGTTTCCATCATTTTTATTGTATTAGAGACCACATACAAAGCCAACAACTTGGAAAATTGTGCATGGAAAGGAAGGATCTCACGATGCTTTCGTTTCCGTCCTCCCATTTATGTTTTATTAATTAAAGAAGCCATTTGCAGTTGTGGGGTCTCAGAAGCCCAAGTTGACGTGTCCTAGAGTAATGGATTTATTATTCCGTAGTCACTTTAAGCAACGCACATACACATGCATGTGTAAGGGGTATTTTTGTTATTTCCTTCACAATATGCCTCAGGGAAATCAGAAGCTTTTTTAGACCCAGCAAATTTGGCTTAAACTCAATGGGAAAGTGTCAGACTTAACCCTCTAACAGTTGGTTTCACAAAGTAAGCGTTCTACTAGAAAACTTCTACTAAGAAAACCTTCTTGCCCTTTAAATTAACACGTTTAATTACTCGATTATATTTTTAATTTACTTAGAAAAGTAATTGTAATATAAATAACTAAAAAAGTAACTAAATTCGATGAGCCAATTCTAATTGGAATATTGGATTTCAATTTGACGCAACCCTTATTACAAACATATAAATATTTTCCCAAGACAGCCTCATATTTTATGATTGTAAGAGTAATGGTTTTAATTTTATATAAATCGGCCGACTAGATTTATATAAAATTAAAACCATTACTCTTACAATCATAAAATCTCACATTCAACATAGAAATTTTGAGAAAAAAAACTACATTAATTAATTAATTTTTGCCTGTATTTTTCCATGCTAGATTTGTATTCTCACTAGATTTTTTAACCATTCAGCAATCATTTTTGCAACAGCGAAATAATAGAAATAATTGTATCTAAAACCCGATATGCCATTATTCCGAAATATCGTAAAGTTAGAATCGATAGTTGAGGATTCATAGATCTCTGGCAACCCTATTACGAAGGAGGTGCACAAAACAAAGACCAAAAAAGCTCTCGCGGCAGCACGAATCAATGCGCGGCAAAATGCAACACTGTTAAAGCTGCGCAGAGCAATGGCGGCCTCCGTTGCCGAGGATGTAAGTGTATGTGTAAGTTTGACAGTGTGCGAGTGCCGCACGCTGTGTGAATGTATGCCAGCTCCATCACAGCGGCCAGCTGTCCGTCCGAGTGCGAGAGAGAGCGAGAGTGCTGGCAAAAATGACGAAAAGAGAAACGAGACACGGCCAAAAAGCAAAAACAATTGCGTAAATGTGTTGCTTCATTCAGAGAGCCGCCGAAAACGGTTACCTTCTTCTTCTGTCGTTCACATACCGAATAAGAAGCCAAAAGCACACACGGCGATCTCCGTCTGCGACGAAAGCACAACACAAAACAAACCGATAACAATAAGTGCACTCGCCGCACAGAGCAGAGAAGGTGGAATGAAACAAAAGTAAAAACAAAAATAAAGAGCGCAAGCCCGAGCGACGACATGCTACTGGTGTTAGTATCCCTCCTCTCTGCGGGTGTGAGTCGATGTTGTATAGTGTGTGTGTGTGTGCCTGTATGAGTGAGTGGGTATGCGCGTGTCATAGAAAGCATAGTCAGGGGAAATGGGAAAGGAGGAGGAAAGGGAACGGGTACGAAACAGAACGCTTTGAAATGCAACTTTTCCCTACCTGCGGATTTTCAATTCTCACGCACGGACAGGGTGTGGGGTGTGGGGTTCTCGGGAACGCTTTTCTTTTGCCCAAATGTGGCGATTCACGTTTCACTTCTCCTGGTTGCCACAGCCAATTCACCGCGTATTCTGCGCCTCAATTTGTTCGCTTATGTTGCTTCTTTGCCTTCTTTTTGCCTCAGTTCTTCTGTTTTTTCCTTCTGCTTCTGTTTGGGGGTTGGCCAACACTTTTTTAGCGAATGTCGTGTCTGGTGAGAACTCGACTCGACGGCGGTGGCGACACAGCAGCGGCAGGAGATACAGTAGCAACGCAGCCGCTTAAAATCCACTTAACACTTTTCACGCCCGCACACTCCTTATTCGCAGCTTCACTTTTCACAGATGTTTTCACTTTTCCTTTTGGTTTACACACGCACACTTCTCGATCTACTTGTCGTTCTGCGGCTTTTGGCTCTAATCTGCTGGCTGTTGCTGTACTGTTAGCGGTTAACAGCGCTGCAGACGTCGAAGTCAAACGATGACGATACACGCACACACAGACGACGAGAGTGTGTACTTACATAAAAACATACATACTTATGTACATATGTAACCAGTCGCGAGAACTTAACTTAGCTTTACCCCCTTTGAGGCCTCAAACTTACCGCTTCGCCAGTGCAGCGACTGGCAGTCATGCTGCTAAATAGATGCTGCTGCTGTTGTGGTTCTGGCCCTCTTATTGTTGTTGTCCGTTCACTGCAGCTCCTCTTGTTACCACTTTCTCGCTCGCACACACAAGCACGCACGGCAAAACTCTCAATCGAAACACACAAAAAAAAAAAAGGAAAACGCAGCGCGCTACACACAACAAATGCCCGCACGTACGCTTGTGTGTGTGCTGTTGTGATACTGATTTAAATACACAAATACATATGCAGGGGCGAGCGAATCGAGAAAACGTATCCGAATATTATATATATGTACATGTACATCTAGCTATATATACTTTTGATTTTTATGAGCGCGCTCCGCTCCGCCAGAACTGCATTAGGAAGACGGACGCACACGGGGCGGGGGATGCACTTGGTCGGGAGCTACTGTCCTAGTCTCCGCCCCCGTCCCTCCTTTGCGCACTGCCCGCTGCAGTCGTCGTCCCCTTGCGGCCGCCTCCGCAATTTCAATTGGAAACCGAGCGCGGACACAGGCGAAAAGAGCGAAAAAACTGAAACGAACGGCGACGGGCGCAAGCTTAAACACGTTTTATTTGACGAAATCCGCAGACAATTCCCGTCCTCGAATTATGTGTAACGATAAACACAAAAAAAATTACCCGCAGACGAATTAGAAAGACAAAATTCTTGATATCAAAATATCAATATATCGATATTTTTTCTAAGGATGATATATTCATATCGTGATTGTTGTTGCCCAAATATCGAAACTGCGATATTTTTATTCGACATTTTTCGGTATTTTTTGCCAAACTGCAAGGGTTAAAAATCTATTAGAGGAAATATTCATATAAATTTTGTACTTATTAAAAACAACATTTTGCATATAAATTTGTTCACAAAAATAAGAAACGTAATCTCAGAAAGGCCGGAAAATTTAGGCTTTCGCGGCTTCTGGGCACACTAGAACCTGAAATAACTGATGAACGCACGGTCCGGCATTGCTGGTCGCTCGTGAACTTATTGTCTGGCAGCGCTGGTCCCGGGTATGTAAAATGGCGTCAAATCCGACCAACGTTGCCAGATTTTACGCTCATGAGCGACCAGTGTTGACAACGCTTGTGCTTTTGAAAAGCCAAAAATTCACCAATTTTTTTTGAACAAAATTTACATCGTCAAAATTGTGAAAAATTGGGAAAAAATTCGATCTATCTCTATCTCTTCCTCTCTTTCTCTTTATCTCCATCTCTTTGTAATTCCAATGCGAATAATCCAGGAGCAGGCGATGCCGCTCTCAAAAAATGAATAGGCACACAGATCCCACCCTTGCCCAATGGAGTTATCCAAGGCAGGCGCAGCCGTTAGAACGCATGCCAAAAGCTTATTAATCGAAAAAGAATCATCGAAAGCTGAGCGTGTCTGTTGTTTCAAATATTGCAGGTCGTCAACAAAGTAAGACTGCATCATTTGCCCTCAAAAAATGCCGAGCAACAAGTGGAAAGAGCGGTAACACTTCAAGATAAACTACAAATAAACATTTTTCCGCTGCGAAACAGATTTAAGATCTGAAAACAGTGCTTTAATTTGCAGAATGGAAGAACATCGATGATTGCCCGCCAAACATCGATGCTAGCGAAGACATCGAGGTTGGCATCGATATTTCTCCACCACTAGTTATCAACAGGTAGTTGTCCCGCCCTGGGTCAGTTGATAAAAAAGCCTCGACATTGTAAAGTACATGCTCAAGACAGTCGTCGCCTCGTCGGGTGTTCAAGATACTTAAAGTAATTAAAAGTGTATGCATATTTGTATAGTGCGAATTGGCCAGCAGCCACTCCACTGACTTGTCTCGTGGCAGCAGCAGAACGCGATCTGAAGTTGCCAAGACGTCAAGAGACGTGTGTGCCATAAAGCGAGAGCTGCTTTAATTTATAAAACAAACTCTGTGTGTGCGATATATTGCGTCCATCTAATCTCCGAGGGGCATACATATTTATGTGCGCAGACGTGTGTATCTACTGGGCCAGAGACGTGTATCATCGTACGACTGCTCGGCGGCGGTGTTACAGCATTGAGAGCCCTCGATTCGTATCTTTAAGATACTAATTGTAGTATCTCCAAGCCAGAGGCGGGGGCGTGAGTGTGTGCGCCATGCCCATCTGTTGATTTGCCGACCTTGCAACAAAATAATTACCATTTAGAGAGCCCAGTGATAATGCCGACAGGGCAGTTGCACATCGGAGATATATCTGATATCTGATAATGTGCCACACGGGCATTGTGTGTGGGTCTGCGGGGGGGCACCTATTCCGCGGGTTCGGCAGGAGGGAAATGCGGTTGAGTGTAAGATGAATCATCTCGGGATCGGCATATCCACAAAGTGAGCAGAGCAGAGCTCTTGTTGAAAAAATACAACATGTATTATATATAAAATCATGAAACACATTTCCCCTGCCGATAGTGAGTCAAGTTCTGGCATTTTCTGGCTCCCACCAAAGACGCCAGATGAATGATGAATGCATTACATTTCACAATGAATTGGTTTTAAGAACAAGTAGAAATAAATTAAGCATAGTGGCGACTTTAAGTGCCAGCTTAAAGCTTTAATCGAAAAATGCATTTGATACAAAACCTGTAGTCCACATTTTCCCTGACCTATAAATCTTGTAAATCTTAAAAATACATATTTATATATCTAATGGGTTTAGCCTTTTCCTTAGTTCCATTTCTTTGCCAGCAAGTGTAGCATAAAAAGAAAGTGTACATACTTCTTAAACATGTGCCGGGTTATCATCAATAAAATCGGAAAGTTCATAAACAATGCATATATATATTTATATATATAGGTACAAGAGTTCCAAAAATCGACGCCCAGCGAAAACATAATTCCATGGCAAACCAAACTGAGTAAATTCCATACATTTTATACTCCCCAGGGCTTACAGTGAACACACAATTCAATGAACTAATGATTACTTGCTTCAATTACTTCCCAAGTTTGCTTAATAATTTTTGTAATTTCTAGAAATTCAAATATTTATCAAATACTTTTAAAATATAGATTTTATCATTTAAAATGTTATCTAAATGCTTTTTACAATTTATTTTTGTTTGTTGCTCTGTTTTAAAATTTTTCCTGCTGAAATTGTATATTATATTTTTTATTTTGTATAAATTCTGTTTGGTTTTTATTGACTTATTATTCAACATTATAAAAACTAGGTTTCTTAAAGAAAATAATGCCATTAAAATGTGGTATCAACGAGAGGACAAGATCTCGAGAGTTCGAATCACATGCGTTTTACGACGCACTTAAATATCGTTCGATCTTTATTAAAAATTTCTTAATTAAGAATAAAAATAGAGATAAGCCACTGTAGTTAGCCCGTATGAACTTTCATTTTTGACTTTGGTTAATAACTACGGCGCCTACGTGTCTGAAATTATATACACGACATCAGGCGAATGTAACTACAAATATACAGACAAACAAACTCGGCTCATAACCAGTAAACTTGGCCCTAAGGGCTGACTCATCATTCGCATTTGGCTTGTATGTAATACCATAAATGTTGAACAAGCTTTGACGCTGCTGGGAAATTACCAAACAGCAAATACAAATTACAGATGCCAACTTTCACAATGACGTAGAAACGTTGAGTGGGTTTTTAAATGATTAAAGGGGATTCTTTGGAAAATAAATAATAAATAAAAATGAAGTTACCAAGGCAATATTACTTGCCTCTTTAACAATACTTGAAATAATTCGTATTTAAATTTAAAATAAAACCAGACAAAGTTATTCCTTTGCCGAATTAATTATTTATATCTAGAATTTTATACAAGTCGAGCAAATATTCTGTGGTGTACACACACAAGGTCCCTTTAATTAGCAAACAAATTAGGCTGCGTGATATTTGGGTGTAACCTTAGTGACATAATACCACGGATATTTATATTAAAGCCCCCCGAAAAATAAACTATATCATAGTGGCTGTGGCCGTTTGTGTCGTGTCACCTTCTACACAGAGTAAAACCCAGAAAGAAAACACTTGTATTTACTATGTTTTAGTTTAAATATTTTGATTCGAATTCTAACCGTTTCTCCCTTGTACCTTTTCCAGTAGCTGAATCTCAAGCACAGGAAAACCCAAAGAGTAGAATCTCCCTCATAATGTATCCCTTCGTAAGTTGCCGTTGCTTTTTAGTCTAACCCTAAGACCTAGTTTTAGAAGCCACTCATCCATCATCCGCTCACCAAACTCCTGATTAAGCACGATGTCTGTACATAAATTGCATAAATTTAAATTTAAATTTAAATTTATTTATTAATAGTCGGAATGGAAGGCGTATTGCATGCCCTCAGAGTTGTACAGATTTTTGCATGCCCAACAAGAAGAATGAATATAATTTAAAGTCATATTCAAGTTATATATTTAAAATATATACAAATATATTCCAAATACTTTTTAAGAGGGGCTTTTACACACACAATAATTTCTTAAATCATTCCAAGTCAAATTTGAGTTTACAAAAACTTCAAAAAAAAAAACACATAAATTGAATGTCTTTTATCGGTGTCCAAATTCCATCGAAGCTTGACTCTCCAAGCTTTTAATTACAATTTAAAATTTGTACAAATATGATCTCTTATAGGGTTCTGGAGCAGGATATCCACCGCAGTATCCCCCAGCCTCCTCTAACGAGCCACCGCGAGCGCCCTTTGGAGCTGGTTGGGTGTCACCGATGCAGCAGAACTCGCCATACCCACCACCCACTGCCGCCCATCAGCCGGCTCCCTATCCGCCAATGTCGGGTCCATATCCTGCTGGCCCGGCTCCCTATCCTGCTGGCCCGGCTCCCTATCCGGCTGCTCCGGCTCCCTATCCTACCTCAAACCACCCATATCCCTCTGCATCATCACAACCGCCGCCGCAGCAGCAGCAGCACCACCACCACCACCACCAGCACCACCAATACCAACCAGTCTCGAACAGCCCCTATCCCATGGATCGTGGATTTACGCCGGCCATGACAGCCGACTTCAATGCGGGCCAAGGACAAGGATACGGACAAGGATCGGGACATGGATACGGACATGGACAAGGGCAGGAACAGTGGCAGGGACAGGGGCATGGTCACGGGCATGGGCATGGTCAGGGGTACGGGCATGGGCAGGGATATGGGCATGGACAAGGGCATGGGCATGGTCAGGAGCACGCGCATCGGTCTTTCCCTCCAGCTCACAGAGAGGTTGGTCATCAGATAATTGGCCATCAGCAAGCACCACTCGCTACCCTTTTGGGCGGGCCCCCACTTTCCTACAAAATTCAATCATTCCACACAGTCATCATCAGCCAAGAAGGATGCTCCTCTATCCCCCCCAATAACTCATCGCTTCCGTCTCTCTCTCTTTTCAGGGAACTCCCACTGTGTTGCCGGCGCAGGACTTTGATCCCGTCAAGGATGCCCATGACTTACGCAAGGCCATGAAGGGCTTCGGCACCGACGAGAATGCCCTCATCAACATCATCTGCCGGCGGACGAACGAGCAGCGCCAGGAGATCCAGCGCCAGTTCAAGACGCACTTTGGCAAGGACCTCATCGAGGACATCAAGTCGGAGACGAGCGGCAACTTTGAGAAGCTCCTCGTCGGCCTGCTCCGCCCCATTGTGGACTTTTACTGCGCGGAGCTGAACGACGCCATGGCTGGCATTGGCACCGACGAGACGGTCCTCATCGAGATCCTGTGCACCCTGTCCAACATGGAGATCTACACGATCAAAAACCAGTACTTACGCTGTAGGTGTTCCAGGTGATCTTCCATCGATACCTTACTAACTTTCGCTTCAACGTGTCCAGTGTACGGCGCCCACCTGGAGTCCGAGCTGAAGTCGGAGACGTCGGGCAACTTCAAGCGTCTCCTCACCTCGCTGTGCACGGCGGCGCGGGACGAGAGCGGACGCGTGGATCCCGCTGCGGCCAAGGACGATGCCCGGGAGCTGCTCAAGGCCGGCGAGCTGCGTGTCGGCACCGACGAGAGCATGTTCAACATGATCCTCTGTCAGCGGAACTATCAGCAGCTGAAAATGGTAAAGAGAATTCATTTAATTGAAAGATTTAAGCATTCTTATTTATGACTTTCCTATGACAGATATTCCAAGAGTACGAGAGCATCACTGGCCACTCGCTGGAGAAGGCCATCAAGAAGGAGTTCTCCGGCGACATCATGGAGGGCCTGATCGCCATATACAAGTGTGTCACCAACAAGGCCGAGTACTTTGCCTCGCGACTGCACAAGTCCATGGCCGGCATCGGCACCAACGACACCCAGCTGATCCGTGTCATTGTCACGCGCTGTGAGGTAGCTAGGAGAAAGTCCCTCTCATTGCCAGTTCCTTGATTGATTCCTTGATTGATTCCTTAATTCCAGATCGACATGAACGAAATCAAGGTGGCTTTCGAGCGTTTGTACGGCAAGTCCCTGAAGAGCTGGATCAAGGTATGTACAGAAAATACACATATCGGAATGAAATCGATATTTGAGTAGTGTGTACGATAAATCGATAAACTGGTTAATATATCGAAGCAAATATTAAGAGGCTTTCACATGTTTTCCCCTCGATTTATGTACACTTCTTGTGTAAACTGTATAATATGTTAGTGTTGAGTTAACTTTATACACTTTAATATAATATTATATAATATAGAAAGTATTATTTTTATGCAAACTATATAATGTAGGGTACTTATCCCTGAGTTATTCTAACCATGAACCCTCTCCTTCCTTTCAGGGCGACACCTCCGGCCACTACAAGCACGCTCTCTACGCCCTGGTGGGCGAACAGCGCTCATCTTAAGAATCTCTCCCCCAGTTTGTTTCTTTATAAATAACTCAAAATCAGATGGAAGCAGAGAAATCAACTATTCGAATATGTAATCTCTCCCCAGTTTGTTTCCTTGTATCTTATAAGGTACATCATATACACATACGACACATGCCGAGGTGGTGTAACTTCGTAGACTCTAAGTGCTCACAGATAATACCTGATTGGGGGAACCCCTTCCCAAGTCCGTTGTCTATTTTTTTTTTGTCAATTTTAAGATCTGATCTTGACCCACAGCCACTCGAAGTGTTTTATTAAAATTATAAAATGAAATCTCGTATTCGTATTCGTCTCAACCTGTGCCTCAAATGTAACTCTATTGCCTAACGCTAAAAAGCATTTAAACCAGCGAACACATACACCGAACATACACTATATATAATATAATATAATATAATATATATTATGATACATACAACATACTATGATATATGTGTGCATTTTGAAGCGACTAAAAGATCTTATACACTATACATCATCGTGTTTATTAAACGATTTCGATTTCAACTTCTCGATGGAATAAATTATTACATATGTTGTTGTTCTCCGGAACCGGAAACCGGAAAGCGGGCTTGTGTTTTCTCCTGGGTGGGCCTGAAAGTAGACTCTCTCCTCCATCACAACTTTAGAACGCGAACCTCTATGAACATGGCATCGTTCCTCAGGTAGTTGCGGCTGGTGATCACCTTGTGGGGTATGTGGAAGTACTGGTTGCTCTGGATAAAGTCGTCGCTCTTCTTGCGCACAAATATCGTCTTCACATAGTCCTGGGCCTCGGCCATATTCGAGCACTGGTCGCGGATGACGATCTCGGCCTGGAGGCGGCAGGGCCAGGCCAGCAGGGGATCGTACTCGCCGGATAGGACATTGAGGCAAGCGATCAAATTGCGACCCTTCCAGGTGCCCTTGCCGTTCAGGTAAATGTCCAGCTGGGGGGGGAGTCATTAGTTCTTCCCATTCAGAGAGAGTCCACACACTCACCCTGAGGGCATAGCCAAAGGCCTTGTTCGAGAACATGGCACTGTGCAGGATGGTGTCATACTGCTTGGCCTCGTCCAGCTTCTTCGAGTAGTCCTTGATGCGCCAAATCAGGTGACCTGCAAGGAGCACTAACTGGCTTTAGCTGTGGTTCTGGGTTAGCTTGGACACCCTACCCCTGATGTTCTGCACACTGGCAATGCGCTGCTGCATGGCCATTTGGTTCTCCAGATCCGACAGATTCTGCATGGTCTGGTGCAGGGCTCTGTCCAGCTTGTCGCAGCGCTCCTCCGTCTCGCAGACGAGGTTCTTCACGTTCTTCACCTCGTAGTCCAGCGTGGCCTGCTTGCTGGTGACATAGTCGCTGTTGCCCAGCCTGGTCTTGATGTCCTCGTTGATCTGCTGCATGAACTCCTCGATCTGGAAGAACTTGTCGCTGCAGGTGGCTTCAGCAATGCTTTCCTTGGCTTCAGCTTCTCTCACTCACTCACCGGTTCTGGCGCTCGTTCTCGAAGATCAGCTCCTCCAGCTTGAGGATGTTGTCGTTCAGCTGGTTCTGATGGAAGGTCACGTCCAGTGAGAGCTGATTCACCAGCTTGGTTGCCTCCTCCAGCCGGGACTCGACCTGTTCCTTAAGGGACTGCCGGGAGCGAGAAGGTACTAGAGTAGATTCAATAAACCCGATGATGCCCACCCACCTGGGTGATGTTGCAGCAGTACTGAAAGTCCAGCTGGTTCTGCTCCACGGCATAGGCCCGCTGGGAGGCCTCCTCCTCGATTTGCCGCCGCAATCCTCCCACCACCTCGTCAGTGTCGCGGTTCCAGTCCTCGGTCACTTGGTTCTGCTTCCGAATGTTGCCCACATCGGTGATGAGGTGCAGGCGCTGGCGGATCTCCTCGTTCAGCACCGAGCGTATGGTGCCCACATCCTGCTCCAGGGCCTGCAGCCGATGATCGGACTGCTGCTGGTCCAGCCTGTCCATGCTGGCACTCAGCCGCTGAGCTCCGTTGAGCTGCTTGGAGCGGGGGCACTCCTTCAAATGGGAGCGCATGCGGATGCGTGGAATGAAGGCCAGGCAGCCCTTGGGGCACTCCTCCAGCACCTGGCCGCAGTGGATCAAGTGCTCCTAAGGAGACAAAGAGAGAGAGGTGGGAAGAGATTGGGAAAGCTGGAGGAATGTGGAACAGCGAACTCCTACCGTAAAAGTCTGGGCGTCAAACCATTCGTTGCAGAACAGACACGACGACTTCTCATACTTGACTATGGTGGTGGACTTGGCCGGCTCCTGCTCCTCCGGCTGGTCCGGTATGATCTCCCGCGACAAGGCCTTGGTGAAGGACATGTTAAGAGGGAGAGAGATTTGAATTGGGGAAACTGTGGTCAGTGGGTTCTCTTTTCCTCTTGCTGCTCTGCCAGAACACCGCCCTAAACACACACTGAACGCGGAACGTTGGAAATGATTAAGTCAGTGAGCCTTCCTCGGCATAGTAGTCATACCCGCACACATGGGCACTTTTGTGCGCTGATTACACATCATGGACAGGGACTCGGTTTAGATACTACCACTGCTCCAGCTCCTCCACCTCCTCCTCCTCCTCGTCGGCCGTGAAATCTATGTGCGATAGCGAGCACACATTGCCCCACAGGCGGCGGCGAACCGAACTCTATTGAGTGGTACTAACCCAGCGGACTCTTCGCCGGCTCTCCATAAAACGCTGCTAACCAACGACCAAGTGGAAGGGTGTCCGTTTGCTCCTAATAATATTATTAATGAGCACCGCACCGCACCGCACCGAACACCGTCCTCCACCGATCTCTGCCAGAATTTGCCGCGAATGTGCCACGAAAGAGTGAGAGTGGGTGTTATCTACCTACGAATAAGAGTACGAGTACGCATACGAATACGAATATGAATGCTCTACGAATACTCCCATAGATCGCCGCGAGTGTGTGCGGCTGCGAGATATCATTATCATCGGAAGGCGGCCTCACAATCAAAGAGTTTCGGCATTCGGATTGCCCCAGCAATGCGAATGGGAACGACGCCATCAACCAGATAACGCCCTAATGGGGTGGCTTCTCGTATCGAGAGTGGGTTCTGGGTTCTGGGTTCTGGTCGACGTGAGCAGGTCCCTTCACATATCATTCCTCATTCGCCGTGCCAACCTTGCTGGGTTATCTAAAGCTCAATGGTGAATCGGTAGTTACCAGCGACCTGACTCGCTAGGGAGCCAATTTCTCTGAGTAGATTTCGAGGAGATTTCGAGGAGATTTCGAGGAGATTTCGAGGAGATTTCAAGAAGATTTGGAGAACGTTTCGAGAAGATTTCGGGTACATTTCGCGTTGATTTGGAGAATGTTTCGAGTAGATTTCCTCTTTGAATTTGAGTGGGTTTTCGTTTGGTTGCATCTTGTAGGTTTTGCAGGGTTTTGGATGGATTTTTGGCTGGGTTCCTTGTTTGGTTTTTTTTAATAACTTTCAGGTGGATTTGTGGCTGAATTTCGGAATGATTTTTGAGTGGGATTTCTGGAGAATATCGAATAGTATTTTCATGTGTTTTAAGTAGTTTTCAGGTGGCTTTCGGGAGACTTTTCGGATAGTTTTTGGGATGATTTTGAATGGTTTTAATGGGAATAATGAGCAAGTCCACTCAAAACTTAGTGTCTGGATCTCTTTCTATGCTCCCACTGACTAAAAACCCCTTCTTCAGTTACATTCAAACACAAGCAATTAATTTTTGCAAAAAAAAACGTTTTTCTTTAAAAAAAAAGAGTAATATGTACACATTTAAGGCAAATAAATAAATTAGCGGTATAAAAACTATAGCCTAGAGGGTCTACAAGTCTACAAGTACGTGTTCTCGGCCTTCTCGCGCATCTTCATCTGCCGCTGCTTGCCGGGAAAGATGCTGAAGTGCTTGATGTTGAGGGCCCGCTGCAGCATCCGGATGGTGAAGTCGGGCACCAGGCAGGCCACGCTGGTCAGCAGCATCCACAGCCAGACGGGCAGCGAGGCCAGCAGATTGTTGTAGGCCCAGTAGATGTCGGTGTCGTAGTCCCTGCGGAGATTACATTAATTACATTGATAACCCCAGAGATATATGAGTTTACTCACAGGTTGATAACGTTGTAGATAACCGTGGTGATCACAAAGCCCAGTATGGATATGACAATGGTGAATATGTACCAGAAGGAGAGGTACATGGACTCCAGCCAGAGCTTCAGGTTCACCACCACCACCACGGCCCACATGAGGAGCGTGCCGAAGCAGGAGAAGGCCACCGTCTGGCCGTAGTTCAGGATCACGTTGTTGTAGGAGAAGAGGCAGAAGGCGAAGTAGAAGATGATCACCGAGTGGTAGATGGCGAACAGCATCCACATGAGGAAGAAGGGCCAGTGGAGCTGCTTGTTGTCCGTGTTCTTCTTGTACAGCTGCGGCGTTCTGTAGATTTGGGGGGAGATTAGAGGAGATTATAGAAGATCTTGATCCAAACTCACTTCATCAGCTTCTCCTCGGTGTAGGGCTTCTCCGTGATGGCTATGAACAGGATGGGCAGCGAGGTGTATATCACATTGTACAGGGTGAGGAAGAGCGAGTCGTAGACGGAGGAGGAGGAGAAGAGCGTGTGGAACTGGAAGAGGAACATGATGCCCATGAAGACGATGTTCTTGTAGAAGAAGTACAGCACCAGCAGGCACAGCCGCACGCTGTGATAGTGCCCATGGACGAGGAGCAGCCGCTTCAGCATACAGAACTTGGCGAAGGCAAAGTCCGCGCAGCGTGCCGCCTGCCTGCCCTCGCGACCCATGATCCCGATGCCCACATGTGCCTCCTGGATCATCGACACATCGTTGGCCCCATCGCCAATGGAGGCGGTGTTGTAGTTCTCATTGGAGGACTTGATCAGCGACACCACCTCGCTCTTCTGCAGCGGACTGAGGCGGCAGCACAGCACCGCCGTACACTTGACGGCCACGTCCCGGAACTCGGAGCTGACCTCGGCCAGGGCCACGCCCAGGCTCTTGCCGTCGATGAGCAGGGCGCACTCCTGGCCCAGGCCGAAGATGATCTCCCTGTCCAGGGCGTTCAGGTGCAGCAGCATCTCCTCCCGGTTCTTGCAATCGATGATGAAGTACTTCTTGGCATCGGGCGGTATGTGGCCGCAGGACAGGGCTATGTTCAGGGCCGTCTCCACCTTGTCGCCGGTGAGCACCCAGATCTTGATGCCCGCCGCCTGCAGCGAGACCAGGGTATCGGCCACATCGTCCTGCAGGGCATCCTCCACAGCCGTGGCGCCCAGCAGGTCCAAATCTTCGAGGGAAACAAGGAGCGAATTTGTATTCTCAGAGATCTACAGAGATAATAATTGACTCACTGCTTTCGATCTTCGCGTAGCACTCCTCACTCAGCTGCTTCCGGTTCTCCAGCGAGCTATTGGCCTGCGCCAGCTCCGTGAGGAAGTCCTGGTACTCCGCCTCCGCTATCTGGCGCCGGGCAATGGCCAGCGTTCGCAGCCCCAGGCGGGCAAAGTCACTGATGTGGGCATCCGTCTTGGTCACCAGATCCGCCGAGCTGTTCGCGCACAGCGGGAACACATAGCTCTCGGCGCCCTTCGTGTAGATCCAGCGCCGCCCCTCCGCATCCTTCACAATCACGCTCATGCGCTTGCGATCCGAGGTGAACTCGAGGACATGGAGACGCTGGAAGGTCTCCTCCTTGGGCTTGGCACTGGTAAACGGTCGCTTGTAGTCCATGTGCGGCGGCACGATGCGCACGCGGAGCACCTCATCGTCGTCGCCGGTATAGACCATGCCCAGGTTGGCGCAGGCCTCCACCAGGGCCTTCTCATCGGGACTGGAGGCCTGGTAGTCGAGCGTGCTGAAGGGTATAGGATAGGTTCAGTCAGGTTTTGATAGATCTTTCTCTGCTCTTGCAAAACTCACAATATGAAATCGCGGATCTCGTTCTTCCGGCGCTGCGACTCGGCCCTCACCAGCATCGTGGGCTGGCGCGTGAAGGTGGGCGCCGCATAGGACTCGCGGGAGGCGGTGCTCGGGGTGCGGAAGAGGACGCCGGCGGGCGGACTGCTGGGTGTCGCCAGCGGATTGGAGAGGTAGGCATTGGGCGCCCCATAGGAATGGGCGCGTCGATGTCCGAGCACCGGGCCCGCATTGGCCTCCCCGAACTGGGGCAGATCGCGCTCCGAGGTGGAGCGCTGGAATTGCAAGGATATGGGACGCATGTTGGGCTGGGAACTGATGCCATTGGCGGCACTGCCGCCATTCAGCTCATCGATGGGGTTCGAGGGCGAGTCACCACCGCCGCCGCCGCCGGCGATGTGCACACGGTTGGCCCGGGCAAAGTTCGGGCTCCGTTTGACCACAACTGGACGCTTGCGACGCTCCACGCCGTAGCTGTCGTCGGAGACGAGGAGCGGATTCACGTCCGAGGCGGTGGCCGTGAAGTTGTTGCCATTGTTGGGATGCGACGACACCGAGTTCTCGATGGTGTGGCTCACATTGAGCTCGCTCTGCTGACTAGAACTGTGGCTCTCCTCGGTGATGTCCGAAATGGAGTACATCTCGGGCGGACCGGACTTGACCGCCGCCGCCGCCGCTGGCTCCTTCTGGCTGCTGCTGCTGGCATCGGCCTCCTCCAAGGAGCCGGAAGCCACCTGGACGGTGTGGCAGATGCTCAAGGCCTGGAAGAAGATGCGCTGGTTTGCCTGCGGCGAGAAGGGTTACTTTCTGTTCTCTAGAGTCTCTCTCTGTCTCTCTCAAGACTCACATTAAACTTGTTAATGTCCAGGAGGGCCTTGGTCTCCTCCTCCTCCAGCCGCGTCTTCTTGAAGAGGAACTTGCTGCCGCCAATCGAGCACTGCTGGAAGTTCATCTCGTTCTTGGTCAGCGTGCCCGTCTTGTCCGAGAAGAGGATGTTGATCTGGCCGAGCTCCTCGTTGAGGTTCGAGGTGTTCACCACGCACGGCTGGTCGCTCTCGCTCTCGTACAGCTCCTGGTCCCACTCCATGAACAGGCTGCCAATGACGCGCTGCAGCTCGATGGTCACGTACAGGGAGATGGGTATCAGGTAGTTGAAGAGGATCAGGAAGGACAGGTAGTCCTGCAGGAACTGCTTCACGCTGTAGCTGTCCGTGGCGTCGCCCAGGTAGGTCAGCTTGGGTATCACAAAGAGCTCGTTGTAGCTGCGGAACGAGAGGGGGGGGAAATGAACTGGGAACTGGGAGCTCGGGACTCCTCTCTCTCTCGAAGACCACTCACCGCTTCAAGAAGTACAGCAGCGTGACTATGGCTATCAGGGCCACCAGAATGACAATGAGGAAGCGATTGATGTACGTCTCGCTGGAGGCATTCTTGTTCCGCGTGAGCCTGCTGTTCAGCTGCAGCTTGGTGATCATGCCCGTGTAGACGGCACACCCGATGACGCACTCCGTGTTCTTCACCCTCGAGCCGCGCAGCAGGACATTCTCGGCGGACAGGGGGAGCACCCGGCCCTCGCTGCCTTTGAGCTCAATCTTACCATTGAAGCTGTACAGATCCGTGGTGGGACTCTCGCACTCGATCACGCCCAGCTTGTGCATCTCGGACAGATCGACGGTGGGCAGGTCGCGCGGCACCAGCAGCGTCTTCAGATTGGACTCACCATCCAGATTGGCGGTGGTTATGAAGCACTTGCCATGCGGATCCGTGGAGCGCAGCACGACCAGATCGCAGGGCACATCGCAGTCCCGTTCGACCACCACCAGATCGCCAGGACCGACGTCCTGCGACTTGATGATCGCCTCCTTGCCATCCCGGATGACCGTCACCGGCGAGGCATTGACCACGTTGTCCGTCCTGTAGCGCAGGACGTCTTCATAGCCCTGCTTGGCAGCGGTCACGGCGATCACAAAGACCAGGGGCAGCAGCGAGGTCATGGGGGACACAGGACTGTCTGTGGTTGAATATAGAAAAATATATAACTTACAAGAGCTAAGCTAAGCTCAGCATCACTCACCAATCAACAGGGAAATGATGGTCATCACCAGGAAGTAAAAGTTCGCTATCCGCCGGAATTGCTCTAAGAGATTTTGTGGCAGGAATGTGATCAGCGTGTATTTCGTGGACTTGACGCGATTCTGGCCCTTGGCCCTCTTCTTCTTGACATCCTCGGGGCCACCGATTTGTATTTGAAGCAGGTCATTCTCGGTACTAACTCTGGATCCCTGGGAAAGAAGGGGATCGATTAGAGAGGGGTTTATAACCCACGGAAGTTCCCTAGTTATTACTATATAATATTCGATAACTACAACCAGAAATCACTCTCATATTCATGTCTACGAATGTTTACCTATTAAAGCAATGCTGACAATCTTTTCCGAACATCAATATGAATGAGTTTGGGTTTGGGCTATGGGGTTAATGGGGTTAATTAAGTGACGAATCGCACCCCGAGAGAGATAGAGAGAGAGTGCGGAAGAAGGTTACTATGCAAAGCAAATATGCAACTTGACATGGCAAAATCTGTGGTGGGGATCAAATAGAGAGAGAGATAGAGAACGCTAGAAGAATCTGTATATTAAAAGGGGAAGCTCTTTGGAAGAGCTAAGAACTGGAGATCATATTGAACGGGATAGTAGAAGAGGTAGTCTTATAGTTTAAAGTGCTCCTCCTCAAGACCTAAAACCAGACATCGAATTGCTTGAAACCTAAACTCAAATCAAGTAAATAAAGTAAGTAAAAGTACCCTTCAAAGGTTCCCTCTCTATCGGTTAAGTAACCCTTGACTGCAGCAACTCGGCTCTTCCAGGAATCATATAATTGGAATATTGGGGTAGTTGTACGTCTATAAATATCTTTCGATTTAATAGCTCTCATATCGTTTGTATAGGAAAATTATACTGGGCACAATTTGAAGGGGAAGCGACAGTTCAAGACTGAATATCAATTGATAACTACAAGCTGACAGACACCGATTAGATTATAGCCAAAGAGTTCTCTTTACACCTCAAATATTTCGGTTTTTGTTCCATTTCGTTAGGAATTCTATCTTCAATTTGAGTAACGAGCAAAAGGGAGCCAAGTTCTAGCCACTTTTACCCACCTTTTACCTTTAAGTAACTAAGTAATTAAGACTAATGACTATGACTAGGAAGTTGAAGGTTTTAGAGATCTCTCCCTCGCCCTCTGTCTCATTTGAAGTTCTTTCAAAGATCATAATAAATCTTTTTAACTATATAAAAATCAAGGGGTTCAGGTCTTCCCACACCAATATCAATCTTTTAAAGTAATTGAATTTTCTTTGCCATTTTCAGGTAGCTTTCCCTCTCGTTCATCACATTTACCTTACGCCTGTTCCACAGAAGCGCCTCCTTGAGATGATACGACTCCTGCTCGGCCCAGACCGGTGGCCGATAGGTGGAACCAATGCGATCGATGCGCCGAAATCCGCTCAGATAGTCATGGCCAAAGAAATTCATTTTCTAACACGGACACCCAACAACACGAATACGGACTGCGACTGGGAGTGGGACACCTGGCGCCTGGCATTTGGCTTTGTCTTGGGCTTTGGCGGCCTTTGAAAGCGTTTCATCTCTTGAGGGATTTCCACGAACTGCAGCTGATGTACCCGTGGCCCGTGCTAATATTTTTCACTATTGTTATATTATTTATTTATTTATATTTGTACACAGAGAGTTTAGTTGAGTTGAGTTGAGTTTTCTCAGCACACTCGGAAGGCATACGTATAAACGTCCAAACGTATAACCTTAAAGCGATGTTAAGTGGTCAATTTTAACACTTCAATTGAAAGGTTCTATGATCATTGTGCAAACGTAAGTGCGCTCTACACTGTATGTATCGGTGCGTGGTACATATATTTGCCTTTTGTATTTACATGGCTCTTAGCACACACACACACACACACACACTCCCGTCACGTAACATTAAGGCTTAAAGACTTAAAGACTTAAGGCCTAAAAAGCCTAAAAAGCTTAAAGGCTCAACGATTTATCCGATTTGTGAGCCACATGCCTGCCTTGATCGATAGACCGCTGTCCTTCCGATCGATGATTTCGATAGGCAGCGATAACTCGCACAAGAACTAGGCAGCAACACTAACAACAACCGCCAGAAATAACGATCTCCAAGCGGCCGCGTGATGATCGCTATGTGCGATGTGCGACGATGTGCGCCACTGGAAAGCCGTTCTCACACTGAGAATGGCAGCTCTGCGGCGCTTCCACCTCCAAGTCCCACTCCCCGCCACCCATTCCCTCCACTCGGATCGCATTCACAGCCTCGAAAATGGGTAGAAGTAGAGCCCCGGGAGGGGGAGCAGCCAATAAAAGCTCGAATCTTATTGACGTCGTCGAGTAAAAGTTCGCGATACACACAGGTCCCAGGCCCGCTCGGTGGCTGATGGGTTCAAAGTGCATAGTTAATTTGCCATATTGATGACGTCGTCGTTGCCCCACACCCCCACCCCCAAACTTTTTCTATTTAAATAAAATCACATAAAACAAGCATTGTTGAAGCTGACAGTACAATATTACCCATGACTTTTATGGGGAGAATAAACAACAAACAACAAATTTCTGTAGAAAATGTTGATAATATTAAAGGAAATAAGAACTTGACAGTTCCTAAAACTGCACATTATTTGCTGCTGATTATTTTTAAGATATTTCTGGATGTAGTTTGTATTGAATTATTTAAATTGTAATTTATATTTACCTTCCAAAAGAAGCACTAAAGAAAAACAAAATATTAAGCTAAAATGTTTTAAATGGAATTTACTGCAAACTACGATTGAAGTCATAAACTTTTCCGTTTTCCTTAAGGTAAATTTAGCCTATAGTGAAAATAGTTACAGTATAAATTGTAACACCGATTAGAGTAGCAAAAACTTAAAACTTAAAACTTTAAGTAAGTATTTAGCTTTGCTGTTACTATTCAAATAATATATTACCAGTAATGTTACAGATTTCACTGTAAAACTACTATCCTTGCAGTAAACTAATAAAGTTTCGCCTCTAAAAAGTTGTAATTCGGAATCAAAATCTAGATATTGTAAAAATAAAACATGCACATGCATGTTTAACTGTAAAGTGACTTTAAGAACTGATAAATTCGATTAAAAAGTTGCTGTCCTAAGCAGACCCAAGAGGTTTCTAGGGTTACAAATGCAAGCAAGTTGTAAAAATCTACAAATTCGATGTATGTTTATATAAATACGCATGTAACAAATACTAAAGATACAAATTATAGTGCGTATAGATAATGGGTATGCGTAATGCGTATACTTAATGCGTATGCGTAATGCGTATACGTAATGTTGTCTGCGTATACTTAATAAAAACATGTTAAATATGCACTTAAAACCGTTTGTCAAGCCGAAAAGGAAAGTAAACATCAGTAAAACAATATTTTACGAGGCATAAAAACTAGATAAATATATATAAGAGGCTAGTAAACCCTTTCCCTAATCTCGTAATCTTCATATACAGGCTATAAATGAGAGTCCAGTTTTTTGCATTATAAAAAATACAGCGCCAGGAAATGATTAATAAACAAGACTAAAGTCCTAATTACGTTCGTTTTCAGTTAAATACAGGAACTCCTTAATTTTCGGCAAATACAAACGAAAAACCTTGAAGCTAAATGAAGGATTTCGGAGATTAAAGAGGCATGATACCAGCTACCAGTATCAGGCGTCGCTACTTTTTGGCTGTTTATTTCACGAATATAGATTGCTTTCCGGATAAACACATACACACACATAGAGTTAGAGCTATGACCTAATACCCAAAAGAATTCCCACTGTTTGTTCCTGTCAATCGCTCAATCGCATTCAATAGAATTCCCCTGGGGGACTCACCCTCTTGCGGAGAAGCCTCTCGAAGAACTTATCCATGGTGCACGCTGCGTTCGGGTGAGTCCTGTCCTGAGTGATCCTCTCCAAGTTCTCATATAAACTATATTCGAATGGGGGCTATGGGCTATGGGCTTTCTGGGGACAAGGCGGCACCGACGCGAAACAATAGCATAACTACAACTGACCGATTTCAGGTATATCTCTCTTCGCAGTGGCTCGTCGCCTTCGAATATTGGTCGTATTGCTTATCGGTAACTAACTTTTGGTAACCAATATAGCCCCACTCTTTGTCCGACACTCTTTGATTTTAGACCAGGCAGAGAGAACCGATTCCACACTATAACAAACATATATTCAATCAATGCACTACGGAGACGTCATGAACGTGCACAAATTGCGTTATCTTTATGGGTTACAGCCCAGTTTTATCAGCCCTTTTTTCGTGTTGGCTCAACGTAACTCGCTTTGCACCGACACATTCAAGGCTCTTACTTTACACTTGAAAAATAATAGTGTTAGGAATGGGAATAGGAATAATAATAAAACTGACTGGTAGAGACCCTCCGCCTCGCAGAGCGCACTTCCCGAACGAACTGAAACATCCGTGCAAGAGAACCGGGCCCACATAATCCGATATCCCCCACTTTGGGTTCAGTTCAGTTTCAGTGCTAGTGACAGTCTCTCTCTTAGTCGGGGCTTGGCCATATCTCGCCCATATCTATATATACATATATATGTAGATAGAAGAGTAAACTGCCAAAAAGCTGATAAGATTGCGGGGATATCTAAGTGCCGGAGCACCTCAGCTGACTAATCGACGGTGTCAACCGCTGCAGCCGCTTATCACGAGAGTTGAAAGAGCTCTGCCTGGGAGAGGGTTAGGCTGGGTTCGGTTCGGTTCGTTTCCCTTCGTTTCGGTTACATTATATCACTTATATGTACATATATCTTAAACTGAAGCCAATTTTATCTGATCGACACTGAGCGTGAGTATCAGCATGATCGAGGCACTTTTGGCTTGAATCAAGCATCTCGACGAGTCACTTGAAGGACCATAAACACACAACGATAACAGGTGGGAGATCGGCATGGACGCGTGCCAGTATCACAATTGTGGCAACCGAACTCAAATGGATTTACTACTTCCCTGGATTTCACCATAACAATAGAGCTTTTCACAACGCAAATGGAAGTTTTATTTAGGTAACAGTAACAGACAGGAGCTTGTTTGGAGCCTCCAACTAAAGCTGAGCTCCTTTTTGGTTCACTTTACACTTTTTAAATACATTAAATAATCCTGTGAGCCGTTTAACTACATTCATTGTACTTTGAGTAGTTCATAGAGCTAAAGCTCAGCCTTATTTGGTCCTTGGAATTTCACTAGAGAACAGCTTTTTCACAGCTCACATTTATTTCCCAAAGATCCTTTCAAGTTTAGTAATCTCACAATTTATAACATGTTCCAGTTGCCAATTCATGTTCATTATTAAATAATAAATACACCAAGAGATATGCAGTTCTGCTGGCACAATTATTACCCAAGAAGTAAAGGCTTACACCTGCCTTCCAGAAGAGTTAGTGCTTCCCTGAAACCCAGTTCGATGCCTGGTTAAACATACCATTTTGTCCAGCTACTGTCTGTCCTCCAAGGAGTCTTTACTTCCGATATTTCCGGGCGCGAGGTCCTTCTGACCAAACAAACAAACAAAAATATCGGGTGACAAGCCACCAGTTCGCTGAACGTGGCCAAATCAAATACGAAACAAATTACGACAACAAACTGCGCGAAATGCCGCAGAAATAACAAAAAGAGCTATATGCTATATATATGTACATATATATATTATTATTGTACACTGGAGGAGTACTGTGGAAAGAGAAGCCTTCCACGCGCAAACTGATCTATCGGCAAACTGTCGAAGAATTGTTGATAGCGATACCACTAACAAAGCCATGCGTGCCTCTATATGCTGCTCGCCAGTCGGACTTTGCATGTATGTTCCCCCATATATTTACACCCATAGCCCATGGCCCAGCCCCGAGACCCCAACCCCAGTCCCCAGTCCCCAATCCACACCTGCACCCCCGGGCAGGGTCTTAACGACTTATAGATATTGTCAAATGGGTGCAAAAAATAATATAAAACAAGTGCGTTGCACCCGGGAATTAAAGGGGGAAATCAGCAACATCATATTATCATTAGCTTCGGAATCGGAATCGGATTCCGATTCGAATTCGGATTCGGATACATACGGAAGTCTCTCCTGGAGGCTCACTCCTCTTGGCAGCAGCTCAGCCGCGTCTCTCTTAGCCGCTCCGGACTTGCCTGTTTGCTGTTCGCGATTTGCCATTAGCCAAAGAGATAAAGTCGATAACAATATCTTATCGTCAGGCATTGAATCACATGGACACACACATATCCGTCCTCATCGTGGCCGTCGTCGTCGCCGGAATCGGAATCGGAGCTGGAGGCGTGCAAAAAACCTCGGTGCTTCGTGACTCACTTAGGCCGGGGATTGGGTCTGCGGCGGGACATCGGATGAGGTCGGGTCCACTACTCATAGCATACACGGGAAAGTCCCTAAAAGGAATAAATAAGTAAACATTACTCAGAATTTTATAGCCTAAATATTTCCTTGCCTACTTTTAGACGCCTTTTAAAAGGGATTTCAAATCTTAGGAGATTTCTTATTTACAGAATTTTAAAACAATTATCAATTATTACACACCATAATTAATGTAAACTCTTAATTCAGTAGGAAATTTAATCAAACTATTTAATTTATTGCTACCAGCGGGCAGATGTAAATAAAGGTATAATTTAAACAAGAATTATTTCAAAAATTATGCAACATCTTCTTAGAAAATACTTGTAAAGCCTATTTTCCATTGATTTTAAATTCTTAACACTTCAAAGATCATTGTAAAAGAGGTGTAAACATATTAGCAATAACTACAAGAGGATCAATAATTATTTATAAAAAATAGTGCCAAAACCGGGCAAACAATGGAAAGTATTGTAAGGAATTATAAATTTATCAACATTTTTAACAACACCTCATTATTATCTTATTATTTACAAGCTTATACGTTATCTTATTGTTTATTTGCTTTGTAAAAAAACATTGGCGTAACTTCCTTTCATTAATTTTGCAATCAATTATTACATTCGAAGAACAACAAATCCTTAAGGCAGGTTAAATTCTCAATAATTGTAATATAATTGTAAATCAAAGCGTTTTCTGTGATTAAATGAATTAATTGTAATTGTAATGTATCTTAGTACTTATTATTATTGCATTATTTATTTTCTGTGGCACAAACGGTGGTATTTTTAGTTAGTTAGATATTAGTTAAGACACATTTATGTACGGTTATCGCCATTATGTCGTCTGGTGACTCACCAGCGGGATTTCTCACCCGAACCCGATGTCATCGATCAGTTCGAAATGAGTAAACATATTATAAATGGCTGCCGGAAATATAATTTGGAGCTTAAGGCCTATCCAATACATAGACGAATGCCGCCGAACGTAATCAATTCCCATTCCCATCAGATGAACATTAGGGGAAATCCAAATGATGTGGTTAATATTCAATTAAGGAAAGTCCAAATAATATGGTTAATATTTAATTAAATAAAATGACATTAGGTAAGAACTGAAAAGCATATATGGTAAGTGAATATTATTTAGAGGCTTTAAAGAAACAGTCCTTCAGAATATTTAAAAGTGACCTCCAATCTAAACAAAAAATAAACTCAAAGTGTTTCACACCACTTTTAATCTCAAAAAAAATTTTATATGTTCATATAAGATTCTTAATCATCAAACAAGTTAATTTATTCATGAGTCCATCAACTTCTTTACCTGTTCAATAAGCTTATTATTATCTTTAATATTAGGACAAGATATATGTATTAAATATATATTTGTTTTCAGCCCGAAAGTGTGCTCAAAAGTGGGTGTCTTTTATTTGGGTTTTACTTCACAAGCTCCACAAGCTTTCACCGATTAAATACCTGACCGTTTTGCCAATCAATGAAGGTGTTAATCAGTTCACAAGAATACAACAATACAGAATACAGCACCAAATTTAAAAATAAATAGTATGAAAATAATTACAATAACCCTAAAAGGATCCAAATATTAAAATAAAACCTTCAATGAAATATCTCAAAAGGGAGATCCCAACCTCAATTGGTACTCCATTAGCTATATATTCATATCTATCATATTTATTAAAGTAAAAGTGAAGTAGTTTCCAACAAATTATCCCCACTGTTCAGTAGAAGCATAAGCCAAGAGCCTAGGAACCAATGTATTTAAGAAAAAACCCCTCAAAGTGCCCTCTTGGGGTAATCGAAATACACGAGATTAGACCTGCGATTAGGAGGTGTTGTTGTGCATTCGGTATACAAATATCAGGTGGATTTGATATTGGAATTTTGAATAGCCGATAATATTAATCAGAAATACGAAAGTGAACCCAGCGCTGATATAGGTTTCAACTGAAGAGGTTTTGAACATGGCAAACATATGTATGTACATACGAATACTGTAGGTACAATTGTGTAATAAGTACTTATTTTCATAGTTCTGAATGTACACATTAAAATACAAATTGATTTTTAATCTAATATCAAAGTGGAAACAGTAAATTTAATCAGCTTTTGGTGATATCTACACGCAGAGAAAATGTATTTAAATATATTTGATAATTACCTTGTAGAAATTAATTAAATAATAAATCCCTCAGATCTTTTGTCACCGAATTCGTACTTGAGAATTTTAAGGTACAAAAATACATTTAGTATAAAGTGAGTTGTGTTTCCCCACTGTGTACTCCTCCAAGAACCCTCGACTTTGGTGTTTCCATTAATCTATCATCGCTAAACCCGCCGGAAATAGGAATGCTCCTAATCAAAGCGATTAGTGATACCCCTGGGAATTACAATAAAAACATATTTTATTTTTGGATGGGATACCTCTCTCTCTTTGACAGGCCCACTTACAAAGCAAAACACACTCTGTGTTTGCTTATCGAACGCCAATTTAGTTGGCACTTTCGCACGATTTGCAAAGCTACCGAAAGTCAGTCTTACTTCTGCTCGGAAAGGTCTCGCCACGAGAGCTTTAAGGAGGCACTCGCTCCCTTTCGATTTTCCGAATGAATTGAACTCATTTGTAGGTCTTGAAATCAAAACAATAAGAGGGATACCATGGGGGATGAGAGCAAGAAAAGGACAAAGGTCGATCCGCCGCCTCTGCGGATTGAGATCGGCGGCATCGAAGGTCAGCGAAAGCAGAAGCTCAACCGGGTGACGACCACCAAGTACACCTGGCTTACGTTCCTGCCCCTCAACTTCTACGAGCAGTTCCGGCGGGCCGTCTACTTCTACTTCCTGATCATCACCATTGTCTCGTTCTTCGTAAGTAAGTTCTTGCCGTGAGCCCTTCTCTGACCCCAGGACCTAACTATGCTTGGCCATGAACAAAAATAGATGACACCATCTCCCCGCTCGTCTCGCTGCTGCCGCTGCTCTTCGTCATGATCATCACGGCTCTCAAGGAGGGCCTGGAGGACTTGTCGAGATCGAAGAGCGATAAGCTAGTCAACACGGCCAAGGGTAAGCGATAGTTATTTTCAAATAATTTAATATAAGCATTACTATCATTCATCTTAGCTCTTGGGGGCCTTGTTTTAACATAGTTCAAACTATCAAAAGATAATATTTTATCAACAAGGGTTACCCCTCGGTTAAGTATGGAAAGCCAATATTTTTATGGCTGCCATGTTCCACTTGGTTAAAGTCTATCAACCATCAAACATAAGATTAGTTCGTATTTTATACGTAGAAAGTTGGGAGTTTTCCAGTCTTGACAACAACTGGATTTGAGTTAATGGAATTTTGCAACCACTTTAGGTATGCAAAAGAAAATTGTAGATAAAAAGATATATAGCTAAGGTATATTTAGGTATAGGAAATGAGAAACGCAGCGGAAGACTTACCTTAGGTGAAGGGAATGAACATGGCAAAGAATGGCCTTCCTTAGGTAAACGGGATGAGAAGTGCAGAGAAGAGCCTTCCTGAGGTATCCGGGATGAGAAGCGCAGAGAAGAGCCTCGTTGAGATATCCGAGATGAGAAGCGCAGAGAACGGATTATGAGAATCGCAGAGGAAGGCGTATCTTGGATGAAGACAATTAAATCATTTAATTTAAAGATAAATTAAGGATAGCATTTTTCCCAAGTCAAACCTTATCGTGTCCAACCTCCCTTCCCAGTGACTGTCATCCGCAACGGCAAGGAGGAGGTCATAGCCTCTCAGTTCGTTGTACCCGGCGACCTGGTGGTGGTGCTCAACGATGGCGACGTGCCCTGCGATCTCGTGCTACTGCAGTCTTCGTCCGGATCCGGATCCTCCAAGTGCCATGTGACCACGGCCAATCTCGATGGGGAGACCAACCTGAAGACCATATTGACGCCACATAACTACGAGCTCAGCCCCGGCGTGGGCCAGGGCTTCATAGTGTGTGAGGCTGCCACCCCGGATTTGTACAGCTTCAATGGACGGCTGGAGCTGAAGTCCGGCGAAGCCGCCCTGCCGCTGACCATCGATAACCTGCTGCTCCGTGGCGTCCGGCTCAAGGGCACCGACCGGGCGGTGGGCTGTGCCATCTACACGGGCATGCAGACGAAGCTGCAGCTGAATAGCCGTTACACGGGCAACAAGTCCGCCTCCAGCGAGAAGTACATCAACAAGTTCATGGTGGCCCTCATTGTGGGCATGGTGGTGGTGGTGGTCGTGCTGTACCTCATCCAGCGGTAAGGGGATTCTAGAGATTCACAAAAGCTACTCCTATTCACATTCCCCTCCCTCCCACAGTCACAAGGAGGCCAAGATTGTACCGACGATGCCTTTCCTGGGTCCCCCCACCAACTTCAATTCGGCGTGGCAGATCTTCGAGGACTTCCTCTCGTTCCTGCTGCTCTTCAACTACATGGTGCCCATATCCGCCTACATGAACATCGAACTCTATCGCATCTTCGGCATGCACTTCCTGCACAACGACCTCCAGCTGTACGACGAGGAGACCGACCAGCCGTGCCGGTGCAATGCCTCCAACCTGAACGAGGAACTGGGCCAGGTCAACATTCTGTTCTCCGACAAGACGGGCACCCTCACCAAGAACCTCATGAAGTTCGTCAATTGCTATGTGTCCGGGCGGAACTTTCGGCTGCAGAAGACCCAGCTCCTCTGCCAGGACACTGGCGAGCAGCTGGAGTTGGGCAAACTCGATGTGAGTATCCTTGAGAGCAATAATCCTTGATTACCAATAATTCCAATACTAATCCAGGCCGAGGCCAGCGTCTTCTTCGAGGCTTTGACCGTCTGCCACACCGTGGAAGTGCTCCAGGGCACATCTCCAGGCGAGAAGCAACCCGAGTCCACAACCGAACGGAGCCGCCTGATGGATGGCGGCATCGTTGGACGCTACCAGGCCTCCAGTCCCGACGAAAAGGCCCTGCTCGAGGGCTGCGCCAGCTTGGGACTCGTCTTCGAGGGCGTGGACAAGGATGTCCTGCACATTCGTCGCTATCCTTGGGGAGGCGGCGGCGGCGGCGGCACCAGCACCGAGGAGCTGCGTTTCGAGCTCCTTCATGTCCTGGAGTTTAGCTCGGAACGGAAGCGGATGAGCGTCATAGTGAGGGAGTGCCAGAGCGGCAACGTCTGGCTGTACAGCAAAGGAGCGGAGAACATCATCTTTCCGCGGTGCAAGCCGAGTCCTCGCCTGGAGCAGACCGACGAGCAGATCACCAAGTACGCCAAAGAGGGACTCCGCACCCTGGCCGTGGGCCGGCGCACTCTCACCGCCGAGGAGCTGGCCACCTTTGAGGCGGAGTACCGGAACGCCAACATACAGCTGAGCAATCGCTCGGAGCTCATCGCCAGGTGCTACGAAGCCGTGGAGAGGGGTGAGTTTCGTTTTGTGTGGGAGAAATCCCAGTCTTGGATAATCTTAGTTTTTCTCCTCCCCTGTCCAGATCTTGATCTCCTCGGAGCCACTGCCCTGGAGGATGCCCTGCAGGAGAACGTGGGCGAGACTCTGGAGGCCTTGCAAATAGCTGGCCTCAAGATCTGGGTCCTCACCGGCGACAAAGTGGAGACGGCCTTCAATATAGGCCTGGCCTGCCGTCACATACCGCCTGAGTCCAAGCCCCACTTCATAGTCAATCTCACAGAGCCCTCGGAGCTGAGGGCGCGTCTGCAGGAGCTTGGGGCTGCCGGCGCGGAGGTACTGGTCATCGATGGCATCACAATTGCCGCCCTGCTGACGCATTTGCCGCGCGAATTCGCCGACCTGGCCCTGCGCTGCCGGGCCGTGCTCTGCTGCCGCCTGAGTCCGCTCCAGAAGTGCGAGATCGTGACGCTGGTGAAGAAGCGCAAGAAGCACATCACGGCTGCGATAGGGGACGGGGCCAACGATGTGTCCATGATCCAGGAGGCGCACATTGGCATCGGGATACCAGGGCGCGAGGGTAAGCAGGCGGCACGCTGTGCAGACTTTGCCATCGCCCGGTTCGAGATGCTGCGCAGGCTCCTCCTCGTCCATGGTCACTACAACTCGCAGCGTTTGGCCTTCCTGGTGCTGTTCTATTGCTACAAGAACATCATCATCACCGGGTGCATGGCCCTGTTCCAGGTCTACGATCTCTTCTCCGCCACCAACGTGTACAACTCGCTGTACCTCTGGCTCTTCGACATCGTCTACATCTCGTTCAGCTTCACCTACCTGGCCATTTCCGACAAGCACTACAGCGAGGAGAAGCTGCTCAGGTGGGTGTACAAATCCTATCCTATCCAGGAGAACTCTCCCTCGAGTATCCCTCTCTCTCTTGCAGCCATCCGGAACTCTACAAGACCCTCGCCCACAATCGCCACGCTTCGATGGGCATCTTCACCTTGTGGATCCTCAACGGGTTCCTGCAGTGCTTCATCATCTTCTACTTCGCCTACTGCCTGCTCAGCGATGAGAATGTCGTGCACAATGTGGGCCAGACTGCCAGCTTCCAGACATTCGGCACCATGCTCATCACCGTCATCGTGATCGTGGGCAACCTGAAGCTCCTCCTGGTGGCCCGCTACCTCACCTATCTGAACCTGGCCATGATCCTGGCCTCGATCCTCGCCTTCATGCTGACCACGTACCTCTACAACCTGGACACCAGTGGCGAGCTGTACGATGTCTACAACCAGTTCCTCGCCTCGCTGCCCCTCTGGCTCTACACGATCGTCTGCTCGGCGGCCTGTCTGCTGCCCGATTTCGTCATCAAGATCGTCAACGATATGTTCCGAGGTCCAAGGGCGGCGCTAGAGAAGTCAGGGGAGTGAGCCAGGGCTTTCCTCCTGCATCCTAAATAAATAACAGAATTTGTAAATAAATAATTAATGCCAACAACTGAGAACTTCGCTTGACTTGAGATCAAGCCACAGTGCGTAAGAATACTTGGTTCTGAAATCCTTGGGGAGTTAGTCCTTGGAGTTAAGGCTCCCCAAGTCTATCTTCCATGGATTTGAGAGTACAAAATGTGGTTGGGACTCGGAACTCACGTCTCTTACCACCTGGGGCCACTGTGAGGGTGAGCAAGAGGGAGATAGGTCTCGGGTTTAATTTCTACTTTGCACAAATTTATGTTTTTCATTTCATGTTCTAAGTTTTTGAGTACATTTTTGATTTTATTACTTTTTTGATCATTACTTTTTTTGTAAAATTCGATTTTAGATTTTAATGTTTAGTTTTATAGCAGATATAGCAGATTTTCTGATTTAAGCATTTTTTGATCATTGCCTTTTCTAGTTTTCGAATTTTTCGAATTTTTGTTTGATTGAATTTATAATTTATTTATAATTAATTTAATATCGGTTTTTCTAATTTTTGGATTTTCTGATTTGTAAATTTTCTAATTTGTAAATTTTCTAATTTTTAAATTTGTAAATTTTCTAATTTTCAAATTTGGAAATTTTCTAATTTGTACATTTTCCAATTTTTAAATTTTCTAATTTTTAAATTTGTCTAATTTGTAAATTTTCTTATTTTCAAAATTGCTGCTTATCAGATTTTTCTGATAAACAAATTTTTTTACTTAGTGAATTTTATAGACTTTTTCGAAAATTTACAAATTAGAAAATCAAAAATTTATAAAAAAGGGAATTTCAGAAATTCAGAATTTCAAATTTCGTAAATTTCCCTTTTTTCTAAATTTTGGATTTTCTAATTTGTAAATTTTCTGATTTGTAAATTTTCTAATTTTTAAATTTGTCTAATTTCTAAATTTTCAGATTTTCAAAATTGCTGCTTATCAGATTTTTCTGATAAACCAATTTTTTTACTTTGTGAATTTTATAGATTTTTGGATTTATGGAATTTCAGAATTTCGAATTTCGTAAATTTCCCTTTTTCTAATTTTTTGATTTTCTAATTTGTAAATTTTCTAATTTTTAAATTTTCTAATTTTCAAATTTGTCTAATTTGTAAATTTTCTTATTTTCAAAATTGCTGCTTTCCTGTTTATCAGATTTTTCTGATAAACCAATTTTTTTACTTTGTGAATTTTATAGATTTTTGGATTAATGGAATTTCAGAATTTCAGAATTTCGAATTTCGTAAATTTCCCTTTTTAAATATTCCCCTTTTTCCATTTACGTATTTTCCGTATCAAGTTTTTTAGTATCAAGTATAGAATATATATTTATTTAAGAATATTATGAATTATTATTGATGACTTACACATATAAAAACAATTATTGAGTATTTTCAGGCTCTCCCTAAAGGAAAGCTCCCCAACCGATGTACATGACGGCCAAGTTGTCCAGTTTGGTGGCCTCGTTGATCAGAAAGTTCACCTGTCCCTCGGTGGACAGGGGAATGCTGTTGGCCTGCCGCTTGACCTGTGAGGAATCAAGACAAAAATTATTAATTAAAAATGCAATAATAAATATAAAATAAAATGATCAAACTCACATGTCCCTGCAGCCGATCCGCTATGTTCCGCACATCGTGGGTCATCTTGGCGGCGGCACTGCCATTCCGCAGCTGGGCGCCCACGTCGTAGACGAACGGCCGCAGGATGGACATGAGGGTCTTGGCCTCCTGCTTGAGCAGCCGCAGCGTGATCTCGCAGCACTTGCGGTAGCTGCCCTCCACGCCCAGCGGCCCCATCGCCGCGATCATGTTCTGGGTGAGCCGGAAGGGCACCACCTCGGGGAAGGTCAGCATTTCGCCCTGGTTGAACAGGCAGTTGAAGTCGACGTGGACGGCGTCGCCGTTGCGCTCATCGAACAGGATATTCTCGCCATGCCGATCGCCCAGTCCGAGGATGTAGCCCACCATGGACATGACGGCCACCGTCCGTATGTACGTATTCCGCGCCTCATACCAGCTGTGCTGGGTGGCGAAGCGCTGGCGCAGCCACTCCTGGAACACCGGCGGATGGGCGGGCCGCAGATGCTTGACGAAGACCTCGCGCTTCCGCTCCAGCGGATCGTGCAGCGGCACGGCCAGCTGGTGCAGCATCCGGCTGGGCATCACCTGGCCCCGCTGCGCGTACAGGCTCATGCAGATGCTGCGGTACGAGGCGAGATTGGGCAGCCACTCGACCAGGCCGCACTCCTCGTTGAAGGGCAGCACCGCGTAGGTGCGAATGTGGAGGCGCCGGTGCCTGGCCGGCGCCGATTGATGCAGATACCGCTTCACCAGGCCATTGAACTCCATGAGGCGGGCGTCGCGCCTCAGGTCATCCTTGGGCTTGACCAGCACATCGTAGTCCTGGCCGTCGCTGCAGCGAATTGTGAGCTTCTTGGGCTTGGCCGCCGAGCGTAGGATCAGCACCGATTCCTGGAAGCCACAGATGTAGATCTGCTGGTGGGGGAACCAGTTGCTCTTCGAGGCAGTGTGCCCGCTTGTGCCCGTCAGAGGTGGCGCCGCATGCGTCGCCGTGGCATCCGAACTCAGCGGCAGCGTCGGCCGCATGTACTTCTCGAAGGGCAGCAGGATGCTGGAGAAGTCCGGCTGATTGCAGAGCCGGGGCAGGCGGCGGTCCAGGTCGCTCAGCCTGTAGGTGCGATCCAGAGCCACCTCCTTGTTGGTCAGCTCCATGAGGCGCTCGGTGAGGGAGTTAAAGTCGCTGAGGAGCTTCTGGAAGGCGGCGTTCTGCAGCCGCCGGTCGGTGAGCACCAGCTTGCAGCGCTTGATCCTGTTGGCGGTGGCGGACTTGAAGTGCGGCAGCAGCATCCACAGCGACTGCTGCGGATACTCCTCCACCAGGCGCACGATCACGTTGCGCAGCACGGCGAAGGCCTCGCCGTTCGGATGGCACAGGCGGCTCAGCATCTGCGAGTAGACGGTGAAGAAGACGGAGGCGGGCAGGGCGGTGCAGCAGTTGCTCAGCACATCGTTCATCTTGCGCACCAGCAGCACCTCGCTCGGAGCACTCTCGGCGGTGTCCAGCCACAGGCTGATCACGCGCGGCATCGACTGGTAGACATGCTCGCTGCCATAGCGCAGCGATCGCGCGTAGTTGCAGAGGATCTTGAGGAGCATCTCGTCCGATTCGTGGGATGTAGCAGCAGAAGAGACCTTCCCCTGACCCTGACCCATCTGCGCCTCGCGCATCTTCTCTTGGAACTGCGCCAGCTGCACGTGACAGCTCTCCGACTCCTTGTGCACCGCCAGCGCGTCCTCGAACTGCCCCAGCACGACGTCCGCGCAGAGGTGCATCGACTCGGCGTTGTAGACGGCCTGCAGGTACTTTCCCTGGAAGTAGAACTGCCGCTGATCCTCCGGCATGCTCCCCACATTCTCCTGGCAGGCCGCGCGCATCCCGGAGAGCTGCTCCTCCAGGTAGTTGATGGCCATCACCTGGTCGCCCTTCTGCCACAGCAGCTTGGCGCGTTCGATGAAGAGGCCCGGCGGCTGGTAGTCCGCCGCCTTCAGGATGCACAGCTGGGCCCGCTGCAGCTGGCCGGCATTGCGATTGATCTGGGCGCTGTTCAGCCAGAGCCGCGCCAGCTCCGTGCGCAGGTGGGGCAGCAGGTGCGCGCGCCCGGCGAGCCGGTGCTGCAGCTCGGCCAGCAGATTGCGGCGGAAGCTGTAGATGGGCTCCTGGACGCGCACCTGCGGCTGGACGATCTCCAGGCGGTACTGCCAGTCCGCGAAGTACCTCAGCATGATCTTCTCCTGGCTGGGCTGATCGGCGCGCTGCTCCAGCTGCTCCACCAGTTGCTGGGTGCACTGCAGCTCGTGGACGAGGTGCAGCTTCAGCACCGAATCGTAGGCATTCGCATACGAATGCTGCTGGACGGCCGAGCAGCTGCGCAGCTGCTCCAGCACCGAGCCCCGCATCCCGTCCAGCAGGCCGTCGAATTGCGGGCGCGTGGTCAGGGGTCGCCGGAGGGCCAGGCAGCCCTGGGAGCACTGCGCGGGCCAGTTGGACTTGAGCTCGTCGAGCGGCAGCTGCTCCAGCTCATCGTAGCTGCCCAGGCGCCACAGCAGCTCCGACTTGCACTCGGCGAAGCACTGCGCGGAGTACTGGTCCTCCGGCAGGCGCTGCCACAGGCCGTCGGCTATCAGCTGGGCGGTGCGCGGCGTGTCCCGCAGATAGGCGTCGATCATGGCCCGCACGTGCTCCGGCTGCAGCTGATTGCAGCTGTCACTGGAGAGCAGCTGCTCGTAGCAGGTGATCATGTCCTGCTGCCGCTCCACCAGCCGATTCACCACAATGTCCTGGGCCACGCTGACGCCGTCGTAGCTGCGCGCCTGCAACGCGCCCTCCACCGAATCGGTGTCCATCAGCGAGCCGTAGACCTCGACGAGGAAGGTGAACTGTTCGTGGAGGCGCTTCGGCTTGTCCTCCTCCTCGCCGCCGCCCTCCTCTAAATAGCTCTCCAGGTAGCTCAACGCCCGGGCAAACTCGCCGCAATTGTAGCTGGCGCGGGCGACCAGAAGCTTGGGAATCTCGCCGAGAAACTCGTGTATCTTCCGGTAGTTGGCATCGATGCTCTGCGGCGGCTTGCCATTGGTGCTGCGTCCATGCATGCGCCGCCATTCCCTCAGCCAGCGCTGCAGGAAGTCCAACAGCTCGGCGCACAGCTTGCCGGCCAGCCGGGGCACATGACTGGCCTCCGCGGCACTCCGCTGCTGGAAGGAACCGTCCGCTGTCGGCTTGGGAGGCTGCTTGGTTCCAGCCCCATATTTCCGTGACTCGAACTGCTTGAAGGCGTTCTCCTTGATCTCCCCCAGCTCCTGCTGGCCGGCACTGGAACTCCTCTTCTCATTCGCTTTCAGCACCGCCATGAACTCGTCGCGGATGTGCCGCCGCTGCTCCCGAGTGCACTCGAGCAGGGCGTGCAGCAGGATGTAGGGATAGAAGGTGCTCAGCATGTTGCCATCCCGCTTGATGCACGGCTTGTACGAGTTGAGGAGGTGGCGCGTGTCCGCGGAGCTCTGAATGTAGTCAATGAGGCGGGCGGCCCAGAGGAAGGCCCACTCCTCGTAGTAGTAGTGGCTGCCGAAGAGCGGCTGCTGTTGCTGCTGCAGCAGCGAGCTCGGCCGCTGGCAGCTGGTGTAGCAGGA